>WBMY01008054.1:83242-115847 GCA_013397315.1 Donacobius atricapilla | reverse complement strand
GCTCCCCTCCTCCTGCCCTGCTGAAGCCGGGCCAGCCCCGTCCCACCGCTTTGGATAGGCTGTATCCCTGCACTGCCCTGCCCTGCCAGGACATCCCTGCCCTTCCAGCTACCACCGTGGAGCTTCTGGTACATCCCACCAACCAGCCCAGGATTCTCCAAGGTTCCAGCTTGGTGCTCTCAGAGTCTTGCAGGGGCACCGAGATCAGATTGCCCTCGAGGCTCCTGGTTTTATTCATCATTAATGCTGTAGTTGTTGTTAGTTCGTCTTGTTGTACATACTAGTAAAGAGCTGTTATTGCTATCCCCATATCTTTACCTGAGAGCCAACTAAATATCAAGGCTTTCATAATTCGGAGGGAGGGGGGTTTGAATTCTCCATTCCAAAGGGAGATCCTGCTCTCCCTTCTAGATACCTGTCTTTTCCAAACCAAGACAGAAACACAGTCTAGATTACAGTAGACTGTAAGTAAGATATTAGTTTTTTTGAATTTATCAGATGGGTTTTTTTCATCTGAAGCAGTATACATTGAATACATATACACCATTTTGAGGAATACTCCAGAAATTGAGGCTTAAAGTCATTACTTCGAGTCACATTAAAATCCTTGGATTTTATTTTAATATTTTGTCTTTCATTTTTGTTAGTAGTTTTGCTTTTGAATCTTCTTTTACTATGGTTTCTCTTATTTCTCTCTTGAATTGTGAATTTGCAAAACAGTTTCATATTATCAATTGAATTAGAATAGCTGATCTAGGAAATAAGTTTCTAACCAACTTTTGTGTCTTATTCTACATTCTTATGTGAAAGAAAAACTCTTTGGGCTTTCTTTCTCAAGGACATTTTTCAGCACACTGAAGGATTTCTGTACATGATGTACCTAACGCTGTGCTTGGAAGCATCTTGTTTTACTCTTCAAACATTGCACCTTGCCAATGCCCTTAAATTTTAAGTACAGGGAGATTATAGCACAAAAATAGCTTTGCTAAGCAATGCTTTTTTATAAATCTTCCCAATTTTCAACAGGATTAAAACCAATTACATATTGTTTGTTTTTAAATTAAAAAAGAAGAAAAAAGAGAGACAGAGAGAGGAGACAATACAGACTGATTTGCATATAGCACTTTGCTTCTCCTTTCAGTGCTGCAGTTCTTGAGAGGTAAAATGTTTAAATTCCTTTTCTTCTCCACTTCTACATAACAGAATGGCAATTGCAAGAAAAGTAGATGGAGCACTACCAATAAAGCCTTCCAAACAGGTTCCTGCAAATTTGTAAATGTTAACTATGCTGAGTTGGGTGGCATCCCTAAACTTCACGTGGTTACACATGGGTTTGTTCAGCAAAACATTTCAGAAAAATGAGAACTTCTTTCTGAATTGATTTACAAAGATGACTTGCTGATACTACAGAAGAAAAAGGGATATGGTTTGGATTTTGTTTGCTGGTTTTTACATACAAATACTGTATTACACTAAACTGTTTGTATTGGTGTAAAGGTTTAACCCCAGCTGGCAACAAGGTACAACATTCTCTGCTACCCTTCAACCCTCTGGTAAGAAGGAGAATTTGAAAAAAAAGTAAGCCTCCTGGACTGAGATAAGAACTATTTTATAATTGTAAAATATACATGATAAAATCATAATAATTTTTTTAATGCTACTAGGTGTCATGAAAATTAGAGAGTGGAAACGAGAAACAACTAATGCAGAACAAAGTTTCTCACCACCTGCTGACTGAGGTCCAGCCCACCTGCCAGTAGTGATCTGTCCCATCTGGACAGTTCCTCCCAGTTTATATACTGGACATGACTTCTTATGATGTGGAATATCATTCTGGCCAGTTTGGGTGGGTCATCTGTCCTGGTCATGTTCCCTCACTCCCTCATGGCTTCTTCTGCCTCTGCTCACAGGCAGATCATAGGACTCTGAAAAGTCCTTGACTTAGAATAGGCACTGCTGAGCAACTACATGAGTGTCTTATTAATAATATCCTCATACTAAATCAGAAACATAAAACCATTACAGATACCAGAAGAAAAATTATCTCACCTGAAACCAGGGCAACTGGGGATGGCTAGATATGGGGATGTGGTCTTGTGAAGCTAAATGACTAAGAATATCCCCATTTTTTTTATCATTTGTATTCAAATAGATATTTATAAGCTATTGTTCCTACTGGTATAGATGGTTTTTCAAATGGAATTCACTCTAACAAAGAAGCCCTGCAATAAATCTTTGTTTCTGTTTTGTTATTAGTTTTATGTTGTATTGTGGTACAGAAAATGGATTTTAAAGAGGCTGGGCTGTAGTTATTCAGATTGTAACCATTTGGGGCCTGCAGCAAAGGGTGGTTCTGCTTCACATAGCTCACAATAACCGGTTAAATCCTGCAGCTATTCCCCTGAGCTTTTTACAGCTGGGTGAAGTATTTTTAGCAAGAGAAAAGTACATTTTTATGCACACCTCTACCTGTATTGTTTTATCAACAAGTATGAATTTATAAGGTCAAGTCTCATCCTTCAAGTAGTCTTCATATACACATGCACACATGAAAGAAAATGGTTTTAGGAAATGTCAGAATGCTTTATATCAACATTTTCAGAATGAACTGGAATGTTTCATTTCAAAATGTCATTTTCATTTTGAAATTGATCTTTTTAAAGGGTAAGAAAAGGAGAAAAAAGGTCTTAAATAACTTGAAAATGAAACGTGTTTTCCAATTTGAACAAAACTTCCTGGCATACAAACCCAAACCCATTGATTTATTTCTTTTTTCTTTACCACTGAACTTCAAAGTCAGGTATTGTCATGAGATGCGCATTTTATTCATATTCAAAAGCAGTGGTCAAAGTGCAGTTTCTGTTTCCTCTGTGCCTGCACACATGATGTACTGTCAGGTGTCTTTCACCACTGGAGGTTGAAGACATGGAATCATGGCTGTGTAATACCTGCCCCTGCTCTGTTGAGAGTGATGGTAGATACCTTAAATTGCAATAAAATTAAATTTTGTCCAAGGAAAATCTGCAAAAGTAGGAAAACCTACAGTTTTACCCTTTTTAAAGAGATGCCATAGCAAAGCCGAAAACTTCAGGGATTTCAACACGTGGAGCTATATGAAGTTCTTCCTGATTTTCTTTTCTCTTAGGTTCTAGATTGCTTGGAATACACTTGATTCATGAGGGCAATAAACAGCCCCCTCCCAGGTATCCCTTCCAATCAGTAGGCCGGCAACAGCCAAGAGCTAACTACACATTAATATTGCCTTCTGGTTCACTATGCATTCTGACAAGGTTGTGAATATAAAATTTTCCTCTTTTTTCAACTCTTATATGTAAAGATTTTTTTTTTTCTAAGTCCAATATTACAAAAAGTATAAGAGAAGACATTTCCAGTAATAAAAGGCAGGACAATCTGGCATCAATTCTAATTAAAAATAAAGAAAACATTAACTTGAATTTATCTGAAAGATTTTTACCTTTTGAATTCACTTATTCTATAAAAATCTTGTGCTGAAATACAACATCTGGAACGAGTTCTTTTTCATATCAATGTCACATGATGCAGCTGATATTAACAGCTTGAACAAGCCAGGCCAATAATTGCCTCTCTCCCACATGCTCACTCACAAACTCTTCTCTCCAGTGTCATTAACCTACCCAGCTATTATGAAGGACTTGTCACTGTTAGACTCTGACTTAAATGTGTCGTTCATCATGCCCCAAGAATATATCAACAAAGATTTAGAAGTGAAAAATATGACTAACAGCAATTAGTGCAGTTTCATGCCAAGTGGGTCTTGTAACAAATTTCCTACTTTTGATAAAATAAAGGTCCAGTTGTTCAGGTCTAGGATGTATGTTTCAGCACACACACTTTTAGTATCTCATGACATTTCAGTTAAAACAAATGATGAAAATAACTAAATAAGCAGACAAAACAGATTAGTTCTAACTACCTGGATATACTTGTGGTACAGAGAAATTTTTCTTTTCCTTAAATATCCAGTATTTCTTTTTTCATGAACTTAGATCAAAAAATAAGAAACAAAGGAGAGCTGGTGTGGTATGAGAAGTCGTGCCCATGGATGATAAAACCAATCTAAACAGTTTGGATGGGGCATATAGCAACCTGGCCTAGTGGAAGGGTGTATGGCAAAGGGATTGGAATTTGAAGATTTTGAAGTCCATTCCAGCCCAAATCATTCTGTGATGCTATGGTTATGGTTGGATTTGATGATCTTAAAGGTCTTTTCCAACCTAAATAACTATGATTCTATTATTCTATAATTTTATTTTTGGTTCAAGCTCTTTCTTCTACTGGTTCCCTCATTTGCTGTGTACATCACGCACAGATTCATTTGATCCCTCTCTGGGCTGATTCAGTCAGCTTACTTTTGAGCAAAGTATGTTCAGTTATTGCCAAGTTTCAAACGAGTGTGAGTAGTAAACAAATAAAGAGAGAGGAGATAATTTCACTTTCAGCAATAACGAGGAATTTAAACTTCAACTTCATGAATATATTCTCTATTTAAATTCAGTAGGATAATGTGACCTCCCAAATAGGTTAATTATTTACTGTAGCTAAAGTAAATGTCTGTAATGTAGTAAAGCTTCAAATGTATTTTTTTTTTTTCCTGTGGTTCAGGAAGCCACATTATACAAGCAAATAACCCCAGCCAAACTGGATTCCTAGGAAATCAGTTCCCAATGAGCCTCTAGAGGCAATTAATAGCTGACTAGAGGTGTATTTAGCTGACTTCCAACTAGGGAGAAGATGCATAAGATAACAAAAATCACTATAATAATAATAAAAAATATTTACAGAAAAAAACTCTGATGAATCCCCCCAAGACAACATTTTCAAAGTCTTAATGAAATCCTTGGACAAAAATTAATTTTTCTGCCATTTTTCTCAAAAATCTTATTTTCCAACAAAGAGTTATTGCAGGAGGAGGCTCCAGGAAGCCCAGATGTGTTTCATCCTCTCATGAGAGTAACAGGACTCCACCGTGGTAATACTTTTATGAACAAATCCTTTCCTCACAGGACTTGCCATTCTAAATAAGCAGGGATGCAGGAATAATGACAAATTTTAAAAGGGATTCTTGAAACAAAGAATCAGTACAGTTCACCTGCTGTGACACAAGAGGTCAGACTTGGTAGATATTTAGTTGACATAAATTAAAAATTATCATAGAATTTACTGAGTTGGAAAAGACTCATCAGGATCATTGAATCCAGCTCGTAGCTGTGAGATCGCACTACAAAATTTCCTGCCCCACCTCAGCTGAAGAACTTTCCCCACACTTAGCAGCAGGGGCAGAGAGGGTGATGTGTCCATCATTCCCAGTCTAATGTCTGACTATAAAGTCGAGTGGTTTGTAGCTTCAATTAATATTCAGAGTTGTGGTTTACAGCAGCAGATAACTGAAAACACCACAGATTCTTCCAACCCCAGCTCAAAGATAGGACAGAAACATATGGAAGGCAGATTTCCTCAAATCCTGCAGTGAAAATACCCAGATGCCAATAAGCTGAAGTCCACAAAATGTAGTGTTTTGATNTGTGAGTAGTAAACAAATAAAGAGAGAGGAGATAATTTCACTTTCAGCAATAACGAGGAATTTAAACTTCAACTTCATGAATATATTCTCTATTTAAATTCAGTAGGATAATGTGACCTCCCAAATAGGTTAATTATTTACTGTAGCTAAAGTAAATGTCTGTAATGTAGTAAAGCTTCAAATGTATTTTTTTTTTTTCCTGTGGTTCAGGAAGCCACATTATACAAGCAAATAACCCCAGCCAAACTGGATTCCTAGGAAATCAGTTCCCAATGAGCCTCTAGAGGCAATTAATAGCTGACTAGAGGTGTATTTAGCTGACTTCCAACTAGGGAGAAGATGCATAAGATAACAAAAATCACTATAATAATAATAAAAAATATTTACAGAAAAAAACTCTGATGAATCCCCCCAAGACAACATTTTCAAAGTCTTAATGAAATCCTTGGACAAAAATTAATTTTTCTGCCATTTTTCTCAAAAATCTTATTTTCCAACAAAGAGTTATTGCAGGAGGAGGCTCCAGGAAGCCCAGATGTGTTTCATCCTCTCATGAGAGTAACAGGACTCCACCGTGGTAATACTTTTATGAACAAATCCTTTCCTCACAGGACTTGCCATTCTAAATAAGCAGGGATGCAGGAATAATGACAAATTTTAAAAGGGATTCTTGAAACAAAGAATCAGTACAGTTCACCTGCTGTGACACAAGAGGTCAGACTTGGTAGATATTTAGTTGACATAAATTAAAAATTATCATAGAATTTACTGAGTTGGAAAAGACTCATCAGGATCATTGAATCCAGCTCGTAGCTGTGAGATCGCACTACAAAATTTCCTGCCCCACCTCAGCTGAAGAACTTTCCCCACACTTAGCAGCAGGGGCAGAGAGGGTGATGTGTCCATCATTCCCAGTCTAATGTCTGACTATAAAGTCGAGTGGTTTGTAGCTTCAATTAATATTCAGAGTTGTGGTTTACAGCAGCAGATAACTGAAAACACCACAGATTCTTCCAACCCCAGCTCAAAGATAGGACAGAAACATATGGAAGGCAGATTTCCTCAAATCCTGCAGTGAAAATACCCAGATGCCAATAAGCTGAAGTCCACAAAATGTAGTGTTTTGATAAAATGAAGAAAAGTCCCACCAATTGCACGGCAGTTTTAACACAGAAGAAGACCTTTTTTGCCATTGTCAGGTTTGCCTAAATTTATTTTGGAGATTTTTCCATCGTTAATTTAAAGCTATTAAATGAACAAAGATCAGTAGAATTAACAATAGAAGGCACTGGCCATTGCTGGAGCTGTAATTCACAGTTTGGTACAGTTAGCTGAGCAATATGGATTGTACTTCTAACAAGGCATCACACAAAACCTATTTGTGATTTAAACCATGCTTCTCCCTTTCTTAAATAACTGTTTAAACACAAATTAATGATTAAACTCATATTTCTTTACAATCAAAAGCACCACCATCTCTGCATATTTGTCAACATTAGGATTAAAACTAATCGTGAGCGAAGTACAGCTCAGCAACCGTGGGGAACTGAACTCCGGAGTTCCACTAACTGCTAACATCACTCAGACAACTTCTGATGGGTATCCCATCTATTTTACACCTAGGAGCTGATAGGCAGGAACATGAAGTCTAGGCGGTCAGTGCTGATGGTCATACATACCTTGTATGCTCAGTGACAGAAATACCGCAGGGTAGGGAGCAGGTGTGAATTATCCAGAAGCTGTCAGATTGGTTGAGCATGCTTGAAACAGCTGTGAGGGGTCCAGAACAAAGCACAGCAGTTATAGTGAGAAAACTATTAGCATATGCATGAATAAGCGGGTGTGAAAATGCTGGCTAACAACATGCAGTGTGTACTGTATTCCAGCTGAGTAGGTGTAAAGATCATCCTCTTGACAAAGAAGTGTGAATTTCAGGGAGACAAGCCTGATGAAAGATAAACATTTGTGTTTGTTGCATTTGTTTAGATTAAGGGCCTTGTACTTCTGTCATGTTATTCTGTCACAATTAGGCCAGCTTTGCCCCAGTTTAAGACAAATAAAGCAAGCACAAAATAACAGAACAGCAACTCTATAGGACTGAGAATCACAATGGGTTTTGAACCA
Source organism: Donacobius atricapilla (assembly GCA_013397315.1). NCBI lineage: Eukaryota > Metazoa > Chordata > Aves > Passeriformes > Mimidae > Donacobius > Donacobius atricapilla. Next base: position 108,160 of record WBMY01008054.1, on the reverse strand, counting down.
GCTCTTTGAGGTCAAAAATGTAACTTTCTCACTGGTAATACTCATCAGAACTTCAGTGCCTTCACCAGGCTACACAGAGGTCATGGCCCAGACTTCTGTATGGCTCTTTGTTGTATGTGCCTGTTAAGACTACCAATAAAAATCGAAAGAGAAACTGAGCCATCCCTTTGCTGGAGATCATAACTGTCCACTAAAAAAGGACGCTTAAAAATTCTGCTCCTGGGCACTTGAGGGCATTTCACATTTCAGCCGCTCACAATTTATATTTATTTGAAAAAATGTGTTGCTCGGCAGTCTTTTCTAATAGCAATATAATGGTATTGCAGCTGGAATTTAATGGTACACTATTACACTTCAGGGCAACCACAGCACGAGTGCATCAATTCTGGGATGAGTCAATGGTGAAAAAGCAATATTGAGGTCATATTTTTCCTCTTTCTGTACATCAGTGAGACAGAGGTATAGGACTTTTGGCAGAAATGTAAAAGATTATTTTTCAGTGATCTAGTTTTATTCCAGACAAATTTCTCTATCTCTAACTTGAAAGTTTGCAGTTCTACCTTGTTCTGTTCTCTGACAGGAGCTGTCACAGGAAAATCAGGAGAGTTACCAGGGAAGTGATAAATGACATGATCTTCTACCTCATTTGCCTTTGTTTTTAATATAACTTTTCAGGATTCCTTGAAATTTCTTTTCTGTCACAGACAGAGTGAACATGCAGTTGACACAACACGTTGTAGAAAGCAATAAGACTTTTTTTGGTTGAAAAGCTCACTTTTAATCCAGAATTTTTTTAAAAAATATCATCTCTTGCTACTAAACTTTGGGTTTTGCAGCTGATAGACATGTCATATTTAAACTGAGATCGCGTCAAATATCTTCTATGTTTTGCTGTGGGGGTTCTTGCTTCAATACCTCATTTAGGGAGAAAAGGCATCAGATCACAAAATTGGCCATGCTAGATCAGACCAGAGGTTCACTTAAGTCAATATTCTCTTTCCAACACTTCTCAAAAGCTGATGTTAAAGCAAACCAGAATAACAAACAGATCTGGATACATTTTGCTGGTGCACAATTATAGACTTCAACAGTTTGTTCCTTGGAAATTTAAGCTAATGTTTGCAAGTTTCTATTTAGCAGCCTTAGGAGGATTCTTCTTTAATTTCTTTATGTGACAATTTCTTGAATCCATGTAGACTATGAACTGTGAAAGAAACAGTAAGTTTTCTACCATGTCACGTCTATCTGACAATTTATATATATACATATTTGTGTATATATAGCTGTAGGTATAAATAAATACTATAAAATAGCAGTTACATGGAAACAGAAAAGGATTACATATTATTGCCACTGCTGCAAATAATCTCCTTCACAGAAAATTAAAAGGAAGAGGAAAATCTCAAGTCAAATTCATGCTCAGAAAGAATCACAAATCTCTGCAGGTCTGATAAACCACATTACCTTGTACTGATCTGCATATAGTTGTTTATCTTGGGAAAGCAGTCATCACAGTTCAGAGACACACAGAGAAGACATATTTTTGTAGTCTAGAGATTAAAGTCCTTATCTAAGTGGCTAAAGATCTTCAGCTACTGTCAAGAGCATTCTAATTAATTGTATTTTTAAAACTTATCAATGGATAGCATAAATGAACAGTCTTGCAAGGAGATAAGGTATTTTAAACCTTTACTTTTCCAGAAGAATACTAAAGTGAAAGTCTGCTTCATTTCCTTTCACTCTACAGAATTGGCTGCCTAATAGCTGAGCTTCAAAGACAGGGATATCTAAGCACTAAGACAATAAAAAATGATGATATTCCTCCAATTTACTGCAGTAAAAATAGTTTTTGTTGGCACACCACCACAGGTCTGTACTGAACTGACAGTACAGAGTCTCTGAAATGAGTACAGAAGTCAAAACTGTGTAACAAACCACGGCTTTTTATATTATTTGGGACTGGTGAAGGTTTTAGGGCACTTGCAAACCTTAGGTGGGAAGTCACGTGGTGGGAGAAGTCATACAAAGGAAATGGGAGAAAGGGAGAAGGAAAGGGTTAGTGGGCTGAAAACTGATGAGGAGGAGGAGTCCTCCACTGGACATCACCCACCTCACTGCATCAGGATCTGATCAACTTTTAACTCTACTTCAGGCATTTCACTTCAGAAGGACTGAAGCTTTCAACACTGCAGCTGAGTAAAGTAAGCACAAGTTTTCTGAATAACAATTTTAGTTCTAAGGGGCATTTTTCCGCAAATTTTCTCTATGTGCATTGGTACAAATACTAATAAGTAAAAAGGATTAGTTTTTTTATATTTAGACTGTTAAACATTAATCAGAGTAATAATAAAGCATTAGTTTCAAATCAAGAGATACTGTTCCCTTTTGCATGAATAACATTTTGCGTGTAATGTTATCAACAGAGGAAATTTCTATCTGTTGGGTATAAAATGAACCAAAGCAAAGCAAAATTAAATTTAATTAGATTTTATTAATAAAAAATAAACTGAAAAGTACATATAATAGTGAAATTATATGAATTTCAAATTTTTGTCACAATGATCCCACTCCTCCATTTTTTTCAGATGTCATCCCTGATTCTGTAATTGTGTCATGCCATCACAAAGATATCCATTTAATCAAAAGCCTTCTGCACCTGGGACACTGCTAGTCAATATGTAGTAAACAACCTAAGTCTTCCAATCTAAAGTGGGGACACTGTGTTCCAGGGAGATCCATTGATCTCAAATGGCAGAGTTAGTCTTCTTTTGTGAAAAGAATCTTTCAAATAAAGCTACTTGAGTGTCTGGAGGTGTGAGCACTTTGATGTTTCAAAGCCTCAATTATTTAGGTACTACAGAGTTGAGCGTTGTGTATCTGCCAAACTCTCGTTTAAAAAGCTCAGATGGCTAAGATGTCGTGTTCTTTTCAAAGTCTTCTGGTGACTGAAATTAGGAGAAAAGCCCTTTCATTTCAGTGACTCCTAAGGCACTCTCAGCATCCACTCCGTTGTGCTTCAGCATGACACCGTTAAATGCTTTCTTGCAATTTGAGTACATTGACAACAGAGCAGATGGATTCTACCTAAAGGAAGTGGTATTTATGCTGATAGATGGTGGTAAAAGAAGAACAAACAACCCTCCCCCCTCCAGCTTCTGGTGTGTCTTATTAAGGGATAAGATTCAAATGCCTGGTTGAAGATCAGTTTGGCTCATACCCTCAACTTAATAATTAATCCAGTTTTGTCACCAGGATTGTGTAAAAGCAAGTGTTTACCTCGCCTCAATTTACTACAGTTGAGGAGAGAATAATTCCATCAGTGGTGCATCATGCTGCTTTCTCTTACTATTAACCTGTTATTATTCCTATGTAGGCTCCTGCACTGAGCTGAATTATGGTAATTCAGCAAGATCTGACCCATGGAGCAAATGCGGTATCCAGACATCATTGAGACCACCTTTTAAATTAAATGGTAGAATAAAATCAGTTGCTTGAGAGCGGTAAAGAACAATTTACAGGTGGTATTGTAAGTGTGAAGACACAGGTTGAACCCAACTTTTAGGGTCATAACCGAGGTATTTAGGCTAGAATGCTTTAGATAAGTTACTTTCTGCTACTTCTTTTATCTGCTGGAAAGCTACAGGACCCTCCAGGGTGACTCAGATCTAGGCAGAGTAAATTGTCACTCCAGGAAATATATTTTTCTATTTGGTCATAAAAATGGAGTAAGGTACTAAATAAATTATCTTAACGAAGAGCTTAAAATTCAATCAAATTAACATTTGCTTTTGTTTTTGTTCATGAAATAAGATATGCTTTCCTTGATTAAAAAGAGGAAATAACTTGAAGAAAGAAGTAAAACACAGGTGGAAGTGTTAAAGGTATAAGAGGTGAAAGAGGTAAGAGACACGAGCCCTTTACAGATAATTCTTTATGTATCATTCTTTAGGGTAGAGTCTAAGTGCTTTGGGCAGTAAACAGTACCAGATCTGAAAAGACAGGCCACTCAGTTACTCCCTGTCACAGGATTTTTGGTATTTTTCTTTGACACGTCTTGTGAACAGCCCCTGGATGAATCACCAAAGTATTGGGTTTGCATGGCAAGGTTTTGGTAGTGCAGGGGCCATAGGAAGGTTATCTCTGGGGAGCTGCCAGAAGCTTCCCCCATGTCCAATGGATCCAGTTCCAGCTAGCACCACACACGGACTCACCAAGCCCACCAGTGAAAGTGGTAGGGCCTCCAGGATAAAAAACTCTTTGCAATGATNCAAGGACCCACGCTGGAACAGTTCATGCAGGACTGTCTCCCATGGGAGGGACTCTGCCATGGAGCAGGGGGAGAGGGTGAGGAGTCCAAGCCCTGCTGAGGAAGCAGCAGCAGATAGAGCATGTGATGGACTGACCACAGCCTTCCTTCCTTGTCCCCCTGTGCCTCTGGGAGGGAGAGAGTAGGGAACCTAAGAGTGAAGTTGAGCCAAAGAAGAAGAGAGAGGTGGGGAGAAAATGTTTACAGCATTTGAGGGTTTTTTTTCTCATTGTTCTACTGTGAATTGTTTGGTAATAAATTAAATTAATTTTACCTAAATTGAGTCTGTTTTGTTTGTGACAGTAACTGGACCTCTTTCTGTCCGTATCTCAACCCAGGAGCCTTTTGTTGTATTTTCTTATCCTTGCCCAGCCAAAAAGAGGAGCAACAGAGTGGCTTTGGTGGGCACTAGGTATCTAGGCAGGGTCAACATAGTTGTGGTGCAGGCCAGCAAGCTGTCCTCTCCTAATATCATATCAGCACTCTATTTTCACACACAGGGCCCTTCACTTTTGTGCTCAGTGAGTACTTGGTTTGTATGTGGACAGCTGAGGTTTAAAGCATGAATCTGCAGTATTGCACCTTGGCAGCTGAGCACAGATGTATGGAAAGACAGAGGTTTGTATTCATTGCAACAAAACTACTATCTATTGACATTTTTAAAAGTACTTATCTCCTTTCTGTCATGTAAATACAAATTACATTTTTGTTTTGGTTTAGTTTGGTTTTGGCTAAACTTCTCCCAAGAGAAGAACAATGTCCACAGATGCAGAATTTAGACTATAAACTGTGAGGTTATTAGATCCCATTTTCTTGCAATAAAGATCTTTTGGCTTCAGGCTAGGATGTGGGTACACAATTACTAGGTGTGGAGGTTTTCAATGAAAGAGACTCAAGTCAACTGAGAGTTGCAGAATTCCACAGGCACTAAAAACTTCACATAAGGGACTGTGAACTTCCCTGCAGCTTTAAAATGGACTGCTTTTATTTCATAATTTCTCCCCCATTTTCAGCTAAAAGACATACCAACTTTTTTCCATGCTGACTCCTATGTGTTAAGCTTTGTTTTGGGGAGCTGAAAAGTCTTCTGATATTTTTGTTTACCTTTTCCTTATTTTTATTGAAACAATATACCTTGCAATACATAACCATATTTTTTTTCTTGGTTTGCCTCACAATCGTGACTGTGGTTCCTCCCTTATTTTAAGACCAACAATTGGCTAAGTTTTCTGTTCAATCAGCCCCATAACAGTATTTAACCACACGACTTTGAGGGAATTTGACACCCTTCACAAAACCGTGTGCTAGGTTACCAGGCAAGCAGAAAGTAACATAACCATTTAAATAATTAGTTAATTTGTATGAGTTTCTCAGTTCAACTAGCTGTAGAAAATTCACTTCTACTTGAAAACACAAGCTGGGGTGTTAAATTAGCTCAGCTTTTTCCTGATGTGTAAGATAGGGGGATCTTCCTGATGTGTAAGGTAGAACCATGACTGACTTCTCTGAAATCTCAGCAAGTACACAGTGGATGACATTTTGAAAGATAGATAGACACTGCAAGTTGTTCCAAGCCCTTATGCTGAACAACCTTATTAATTATATCACTGTTTGGTGTTGCACAGACAGGGAAGTAGTCAAACCATTCTGAAGCAAGTTAGATGTTCTCTCTGAACTGGGAAGATCATATGCCTTATATCAGTGTACCTCCCTTAAAAAATATCAGGTTGAGAATGCAGATATATCTATTGTCTCCTAGAAGAAGAGAAAAATCCATACTTCTATTAGTGAGATAAAGCAGCAGGTCAACATAATTTTAAATTATTTTTAGTTGAATTTTAAAATATCAGGTGGAGACAGAGAGAAATGAGTAGGAAGATGAAAAAAAAGGGGAAAACATAGGAAATAATAGTAATAATAAAACCCAAAGCTAACTAATAAGCTAAACTAAATTTAATTTTTCTCATTTATTAAAACATGGTCAGGTCTTTGGTCTTTGATGGTCTATGAAGTCTGGTATCCCATCAATTACATTTCCTAAATATTTCTGGAACGTTTTTTTAAGTGAGAAGCAAGTAAATTATGGGATTGTCTTTTAAATTATGTTTTATAATGTCATTACTTCAAATAACGTCAGTAACTTGGTACCAGTTTGAATGGTTATGGAACATTTGTAATTCAAGAGGGTGTGATTATCAGTGTATATTCTGGTATAAAAAAGACTAGCCAGATTACTTTTTATCGGCTCATGAATTTAGATGCTGTTCCTTTAGCTCCATAACACAGCTGTCTGAGGGTAGATATATGCAGTCCTTCAGACTGGCTGCCATTGAAAACTTGTAGTATGAGCCTTGATAGTTTGCATTGGGGGGAACTCTACTGGTTCATGGGTAAAGATATTTTAAAAGAAAGAAAAAAAAAAGAAAGTAGAGCCATTTCTAAGCTGAGAACAGATTTGGAGTCTCATCCTGTGGATAAAATGTGCTGGTCAATCACCTGAAGCCATGCAGTAGATTTAATGCAGGTTTTAGCTTCTTACCCAAACAAACAAAAACCTGTACTCTGTCTGACATGAAACCATTAATTTAAATACCAAATTCATTCTTTACATTTAATGTGTTTGCATTTAGATTCTAAAGCCATTTGCAAAGTGGGGGAGGGGGGCAGAAGCAAGGGCTGGCAAAATTCATAGTGCCAGCAATTTTCCGTCCATTGAAGATTAAATGCGGCACATTCTGTATACACCTACGTGACTATCACATAAGGCACAATAAATCAGAAACTTCAAATGATTTAATTGGCAAGCTGCATGACTCTGAGAAAAGCCGGAGGAATAATGCAGAAGTTAGTCATGTGAACTTGGTCAAATGGTTTTTAAAAGATGACAAAAAAGCTTTCTTATGAAGGAAGACACAAGTCATGCTTCTGGTTATTGTAGATTAGTTTGTACATTTCTGTCAGGACAGAGCTGAATACAGGCACAACTTACTGATGGACCTAGTGGAGTTGGACTTTGTCAGCTGAATGCTGTGAGTAAAAGACTCCCTTATTAGACACGGAAGAAGATTGGGAACTAAAGGGCAGAGTTTAGGGAAAAAAAAAAGAAAAAAAAAAGAAAGAAAGAAAAAAAAAAGACTAAGACATATTTCAGCAGCGTAAATAAGTTTAGGAAATATCAGAGTACTATGAAGTGAGAGAAAGGAAAGTTTTAATGATTCCTTGCAGCTCCTGAGCAGCCTCTGCTGTTGTAGGATATTGACCACATTCACAGGAGATTTTGAGAGGTCATTTACTCAGTATTCTGGGAACTAGCATGGACATAGCTTCACATCAGTGACAACTACAAAGCTTAGAGCGTTTTTAATGAAAGGAGAAAAGAAAAGGAACACAAAATTATTCCTTTCTCTACTGACATGGGTGGAAAAATTTGTAAAAGAGCTCCTTAGTTCATGTTCTCACTGAAAGGTAGAACTGGTTTAATGTGCTGTAGTGCAGAAAGAGAAGGTGTAATGGTCTCTAGTTAATGCTGAGTGTAAAGGGTTTAATGAGATTATTGTGCTCACCAATTTTTGGTAAGTTCAATAATACACGTTGAGAAGAACTGACTTTTTGGGGCAAGACTCGTGAACTGGCATCTTGCTGTCTGTTGGGAGGTCTCAGAATGCATCTCAGAAAACTTTATAATTCATTCTCTTGTTAAGTGTTATTAAACCTGATTAAAAAAACAGGCTGTGTGTCATCTATTTTGTCTCAGGTGAGTATAAAATTGTGCTGATGCTAAATGTTTGGAATATTTTAACTACAGCTTGCAGAGATCCACAGAATTGATTGATGCCTAGTCCAAACATCATACCAATGCTGCATAAGGTAAATATAATATGAATAATAATAATAATTTTTAAAAAAATGTTTGGGGGGTTTATTGTTGTGGTTTGGGATTTGTTTTGATTTGGCTCATGTTTTAGGTTTCTTCACCTGTTTTTTTGGTTGGTTTGTTTCTGGTTTTGGTTTTGTTTTGGTTTTTATTTTTGTTTGTTTTTTTTGTTTGCTTTCAATTAGTGTGGAAAAGCTACTAAAGTTGTGAGGAAGAAGAACCTCTCTTAACAGGAACCCAAGGGGACAGATGAATTTGAAGGAAGCCTTGTCTACAGTGCAGCAAATGAAGAGGAATTTTTCCCTTATTCCTTGTCCTTTAAGACCCATCCTGCAGCAATAGTAAAAGAAATAATACAAACCAGGGTGTAGTATATGTATTTTTGGTACAGCATTGTGGAAATGTAAACTGCTATGCAGGTGTGGTTATTAGTATAATCAGGTGAGTTTCTTCTTGCATAAAAAAGAAAAAATATATCAATGTAATTACTGAGTCCTGAGTGTCTGGGAATTTTTAATTAATACACTAAGACTGAAGGTTAAGGTAAAGTACTGGGACCTTTATGGACTGTATCCACCTTTGTTGTGGCCTACCTAAATTTTTTTGACCAGTTTATTATCCTTTGCCTTAGCATTTTCTTTTATGCATCTTGAGTCTGGTGTGTCTCAACTCCTCCTTTTTCCCTTTTATTTTTTTAAGTATTTTCTTCATTCAGAATGTATTTGAATACAGGCCTAACTGTAACCATAAGCTGATATCTCATTGTTACCACTGAGATTTAGGCATTTTCCTAAAATTTAGTAGTTTGCAGAAGAAGAGTGATCTACAAAAATACAGCATCCCAGCTACTTAATAAAGCTAAACAAAAGAGAGCCAGAGTAGAATTCCTCATCCATTAATTCTATTCATTTGCAAGTGACAGAAAAAAATAATATAATTTTTCTTTTTCCTGCAAAGGTAACTTGATGCCACCTGTACAGTAATGTGCAATCAGTGAGGCTAAGAGGTACTTTGATATGATACTGGAACATGAGAAATTCACATTTAATTTCGCTTGTAATTACTAGCTCAAATGCTGACTGTTTTTCAAGTGAGTTTGTTTGGGTTTGGATTGTTTTGTTCAGCTTTTTATATCTATAGGGTTTTTAAAATTTGTTTGTTTGCTTTATTGTTTTTCAAGTGATGCATTAACTGAAACACAAGAAAGTCAAGTGATTTGCCCAGGTTTGTCTTCCAGTGAACAAAGATGTGAACCTCTTAAATGAGCAACAGTAGGTAAGCTTAGCCATTAAACACCAAATAAACGTCTTCATTTTGTTGAAACACTGAGTGCAGCCATAGTTAAATGACAATCTCAGCACTGATTGGCAGCAGGCATCAATCATTATTCTGGCAAGGATCTTCAGGATGGCATCACTTTCTAGCAACTCTGGAAGGTTTGAATGGGATTACTTCGGGTTGGTTTACCAATAATTGTCATGCCCAAAATCTCAACACAATAAGAATTCATCACTGATGTCAACCAAACTTTGTGCCACCCTCAATTCCTATCCTGGATAGTCTTTGTCTTCACTAATGTTGTAAACAGGATCACCAAGCCAGATAGGTTGGGCAAAAAAAAAAGGTGCAAACCACTAAGAACAAGACCGGAGCTTCCCCTGACATCTAAGGTGAGGCCTCTGGTTTTGTTCTAGAGAACATAGGTCCCACTGGATCATGCTGCCCATGGGACTGAAATATCTGAATAGAGCAAGAAAAATCAATAATTTCACATGACGATTAGTGCAAAGATTCCTGCTGACTGAGCGGACAAACACCTAGACACATAAATTTATGGTTGTAAAAAGGTCCAGGGCCTTGTTGTCACCATATCTGAGCACTAATTGAGGGGTAGGAAAATATAAGAAATTAAGTTGCAAAGGGAATAAATTTAATTTTCAAGGTCTTATAGAATTTTTCTGTTATATAGAATTAGAAATATATAGGTTGCTGCCATGCTAGAGCAACAATAACCAGTAGATACATTCCAGAAAAGGGCCAACCTTACATGCAGGGTCAAATTGAAGATACAATCAAGGTTGGGTCTGTTCATCATGGAAGTAGCTGGAATATAAATTAACTTTAGTAAGCATTAACTGTATTTTACCCCTACATGCCATAGCAAATATAGAAAATAAGATTTTTATCTAGAGAAAAAAAAAGGAAGGGAACATGGGAAAAATCTTATAGGTGTTGGGAACAGATTATTTCCAATAGACACTTTCTGAACCCAGACACTATCAGATTAATAAAGACCACACTACTTGGTTTTCCACCAGAGCTGCTTAACCATGTCATCTAATTTTCCATTAGCTTCACCTTGTGAAGAGACTAGAGGTTTTTTTCTCTTCTAGGTCCTGCAATCATATGACGTCAATCCCAAGACAGAGCACTATATGCACTGACCAGACTGTAGCAAAAGGATGTGATAGAGGAAAGGAAAGTTGGTTATGTACAGAAAATACTGAATATGAAACTTTCTTCTGATGTCTTCCAAAAATAGATAGAGCTGATGGATTTCACAGATTCATGGATTTCCACTATCAGCAGAAGAACCTTCATAAAATAAATCACTGACAACATGGAAATGACACTGATTCAGCCTTTTTAATTTGGCACTTTCCTTGGAAAAATCGAGAACAGCATCATCAGCAAGAAATTTCTTCTTTAGCACCTAGGGCTTTGAGGGACAGTGGATCTCTCACACCATGTTTATGTATTTGCATATAAGTGTATATTTCTACTAAGGACTATGAATTGATTTGGAAAAAAAACTGTGGGTTTTAGATTTTTTTCTGAGCCTGGTATATTTCAGTCCTTCTAGCTCATTTATTTTTTTGCCTGACAAGATTCAATAACAGTATTCACGTATCACTAAGGAACAATAAAAGCAGAGAAAAATGAGGCAGGAGCCAAGCTTGGCAGCAGGAAGGGCAAGACCAGTGATGGACCCGGGTTCAGCCACAGGAAGTGAATCCCACACAGGTGCACCGGGGAGAAACAGGTCTGAGGCTAAGCCAGAATCCCAGTCAGCAGGTCAGGATCAGCACTGTTAATGGCTAGGGCACAGGCATGCCTGCAGTGTAGTTCAGACAAGGAACCAAAACCTCAGACAACAACAGTAGCTGCAAAACCTGAGGACGGAGGCCCTAAACGAGTCTTCTCACAGCTTCTTCTTCTCAAAAGGAAGCAACTACCAAATCAACGCTCCCAAGAAAATGTTTATTTAGCAATAGATTTGGCTTAACCTTTTCTTTAAAGCCGTCCATGTGCTACACTAGTATGTATCATAGCAAATCATAAGTTTCTTACTCCAGTTGCTTCATTTCCTATTGCATTGTTTGAAAAGTATCACACTAGGTCATATAGAGCTGAGAGACAAAATAATAAAGCAGTAGAAATGTAAAAATACACAAAACTATTTTGCTCTTGATGTTGTGGTGGGCTTTTTGCCTGGTTAGGTCCTGTGTATTTATTTGCTTTGTGATGCATATCCTAATTCATTTCACAGTTTTGAGATGTGGACATTGGGCCACAAAAACTTGCATCCCCCAGCATGTGACAATCTAAAACACTCCCTTTCTGGATGAATAGTCCTCCATTTGTCTTGGTTTAGAAAAGACAGGTGTATGCTAGGGAGGGCAGGACGTCCCTTGGAATGGAGAATTCAAACCCCCCTCCCTCCGAATTATTACATATTTGAAAATTAAGGGGACTCTCAGGCAAAGATATGGGAATAGGAATAACAGCTCTTTACTAGTATGTACAACAAGACAAACAAACAACAAGAACTACAGTGTTAATGATAAACAAAACCAGGAACCTCGAGGGGGTTTTTGTTTCACAAAACTCAGGGCAGTCTGGTCTCTTGGGATGTTGGAGAGCACCAGGCTGGAGCAGTGGAAAATCCTGGCTGGTGGGCGGGATGTACCAAAGCTCCATGGTGGTAGCTGGAAGGGCAAGGATGTCATGGCAGGGCCGGACAGCGCAGGGACAGAGCGTATCCAAAGCGGTGCCGAAGAAAAGCGGCCGCGGTGGGATGGTGCCAGGCCAGCTCCAGCAGAGCAGGAGGAGGCGAGCTCAGAGTTCCTGGGCACACGAGGATATGATGGTAGATTTCCTCAGGAATGGACCCGGTGATGGTAGTGAACTCTTCCCGCAGCAAGAGCGGCCTGACCATCCTCTCTCTCCAATGCTGAGAGCAAGAGAGCAAAGCTGCCCCCACCCCTGCCCTTTACCTGCCCAGTATCTCCCCCTCCGAGAGAAACTCCCAAAGACAAAAGTGTAGCCCATGCTACACTACTTTCCTGACCTTTGGCCACCTCTTTGTTTTGGTCAAGCACCCCACAAGTACCCAGCAGTTAGCCTCCTAGCAACTTATGGGAAAAAAATCTATAAGTAAAAAAGAAACAAATCTAACCCTCAATGCAATTTTAAAACTGATCCCAGCTCACTTCAAATGAGACTATTGCCCAAGACTGTGAAAAGAATTAAGCAATGTGAGAAAATTCACAGAGTAGCAGTAAGCCACGTAACAGTGAAAACAAATCCTCGGAAAGATTTCTGGTATCATCTCCTAACTGAGACTTGGTTATGATCCATTTTTTTCCTTCTTCTTTAAAGAAGATTTATTAATGAAAGAGAAAATAATTTGCTGACATATAGTTTTCAAAGTGTTGTTAAAAATGACACAGGTAAAATATCCTTATATTTATTAGTAGCAGCAATTTTCCTGAGACAGTGAAAAAAAAAAAAAAGATTTTCAACTTTGAAATTATAAAAATAATGAAAAAAAAAAATCAGGCCAAATAGCAATGCTTTGAAAAATTTGTTTGAGCAACTAACCAATGTTGAGAATCTTCCTTTATTCAACTGAATGAATAAGCATTTATGGGATCAATTCCCATGAAACTGTAGAGAAGTTATAGGGGAGAATCAATATTTTCTTTCTGCTTCATCAGAAACTTTTTGGATGATTCTAATAGAATGATTCCCTTCAGGTCTCAATAGTAGTAATTTTTACATGGCTGCAGAGAGCCTGATTAATCCAGAGGTTTGGAGGTGTAAGGACGTGGACATCAAAAATAACATTATAAACCTGGAATACAAGATGATTTGAAATCAAAGGAGTTTATCTTTCTGGTTGAATCCAAGATAACCATGAGTCATATAGTAGTCATGGTAGTGAGGTGCATATGGCTATTATAAAGCAGGATTCACTAAATCTGGTCATGACACCTGAGTGAGGAATAGGGCAACATTTTCTAAAATATTTGGGTTTGTTTGTAGGTGGCCAGAAGTATGGGGGCCTGGCATGTGTGACAAAGTAAAGATCTTGTTTTGCATCATTTTGTTTTGTGGAGGTGGAAAATGGCTGCAGAAGTGTTCTCCTTCATCAGGTGAAATAATCGTGATGCATCTGTGATGGAAGCTCTCAGGGCAGAGGGGTCCTGCTGCCACCTCACTGAGCTCTGTGTAGGACTGTAGCGGTGAAGATTTTGTATGTTGAATTCAAGTGGTTTGTTCACCCTTTTGGTTCATGTTCCCTGTTCTCTCCCCTGTCACTCAATGTACCCCTCCCCGGTTTCCATAGAGACCAAATGCACCTTTTCCCTGCCTCCCCCCGCCTCCAGGGAGCTGCCTGTCACTCGGGAGCCCAACCCAGCTTCTGGAAAGCTCTGGGAGGGGCATCGAGTGATCGGCTGCAGCTAGAGAAATCCCCCTCCTCCCTAAGGGAACAGGCTCCCAGGGATGTCCCTCATTGCCTGAGCCGCTCCCCGGTGTCTTCACATTGGCTTTTCCCTTATCCACTCCCCTTTCGCCTTCCCACCTCAAAACGTGAGTGCAGGTGGAGAGCCTCGCTCTGGCTCTGGATCGGGCTGCAGTTGGAGAGTAAAACGTTTTCCCCATAGCCAGAGTCCCCTTTCTTCCTTGCCAGCGTTGCCACACACACTGTGCCACGAGGAAAAGCGGGTTAGCTGTTCGCAGATCCCACAGGATCGGGTCTGGCTTCCCGTANTCTGTCTGCCCGTAGTCAGAACCGTACCTGCCTCACTTCGCCGGTGCCAGGGCTAGCCCAGGCAAGCGGAGAGACCCTCTCTGAAGGCACCGCGACATGGGACACACTTAATGCTGCCTTCACACAGGAATTTAATTCACTAATTGTGGTGATTAAAATACAGACTAGCTCTTAAATCCAGGTCTCTCATAAATAGTGTTCTCCAAACTAGCCAGTATGTCCTTCAGTGGCTCCTGATGTGAAATTCCATCACTTCAGCTGGAGAGGCCTATGGCATGGTCACAGGTAGGTTTTGTTTCCACATTTCATAGTATCAGAGAATGTTTTGGGTTGGAAGGGACCTTAAGGACCACCTTGTTCCAATGTCCCCGACATGAGCAGGGACACTTTCCACTAGATAAGGTTACTACAAAGCCCATCCAACCTGGCCTAGAACACTCCCAGGGATGGGGCAACCACAGCTTCTCTGGGCAGTCTGTTCCAGGACCTCACCCAAGAGAAGAAATTCTTCTTAATATTCAATCTAAACATAGCCTCTTCCTTTTTATAGCCATTACCCCTTGACTTACCACAACATGGCCTTCCAAACTCTTCCTCCTTTAAGCCAGTTTCCTCACACATAAAGAATTTAATCCACAGAAGCTGAGATCTATGCTGTAACATAGTGTTTTTTAGGAGTGGAGCTGATGCCTTAACCCCAATAAGCTACTCCGGTAGAAAGCCGCTTGGGGAAACTCAGGCAAGGCAGTCAAGCTCACACATCCACACACATACCACATGGCTAGCTCAGCATGCAGAGGCAGAAGGCCCTTTGCCTAGATTCAGTTCCAGACAGGTTTATTTCAGCTGCCAAAGGGGGATCCAGTGCAAGAGAGAGATCATGTGCTGGCAATTGGCTTAAGTATGAGCCTCTGCAGCCAGTGGCCTTGAGTCACAGGGGCAGTGCAAAGGGTTGGTAAGGTCAGTGTCCCATAGGGAAAATGGGGCTGGTCACTGGGGTCCTTCCACCAATGGAGACACAAGGGAAAGAAGAAACCAGGGGCATTAGGGATGGGGCAACCCTAAGGCAAACTACTGTGCACAGAGCACCATTGGGAGGTCCTCTCTCTCAGGCTTGGCAGGTGACTGTAATTTACCCTGCCAAGGCCAGATCCTAGGTATTATATCAAGGGGCTACAGGGGCTCCACACTGTGCCAAGCTCACATATTTCAGTTTCTGTAAAGGCTCTGTAATGGTTAGATATTATGTCAAATGCTTGCTGCACCACCTTGCCCTCAAAGCCTGGTGTCAGTAAAGTGAATCCAAGGGGCGCTCTGCATGAATAATTTCAGAGGGGTAGTTTATGCCCTGGAGACTGTGCTCCAAGAGGTGGTTTGTTGGGAAAAGGGCTCAGATACTCTAAAAAGAGGGATAGCTTCAAACATGATTCTGTCCTCCATGTCTCTTTGCTTTTTCCTGACATGATTATAACTCTCGTTAGATACACTTCCTTAATACAGCGGAAACAGTACAATGGCTATGTCCATCTGTAATAGACGCCTCATTTTATTTTAAGATCTGATACCCATGCTGCCTACATCCCTCAAGAGTTTTTAAAAAACAGAAAGAAAATGAAATGTTTACAGGCAGTTGTTATATAGATGATGCTTCTTTTTATACCGTGAGGTTACACATTTAAAAAAGATTTATTATAAAATTCCCTCTCTTAGGCTATCCTGAGACCTAAAACTTCTACTGTTAAGGAAAAGAATGTGTAATGTTATGAAACAATTTATTTTTAGTGTTTGTTGTTGGAATTATTCTAGTTTATATGAGAACTGGAGAACAAGAGAAATAGAGAAAGAGAGGGAGATGGCCAGAAGAAATAGGCAGGCACAGAGGCACATTTCCATGGCCTAAATACCTACTTAAATGTGGGACATGAAGGTTCCACAGTCTCTTTTGCAATGACTTATAATTATGTGTGAGCTGGTTTTCTGAGGGAATGAGGCAACATGATCAATTTGTCTGTAGGTGCATCTGAGTCTCCCATGTTTTCTTTCTGAACTTCTTGACTGTTGAGAAGTGATGGTCTCAGGATAATTACATACCCACAGATGATAATAATAATAATAACAACAATACCAAAGAAAGCAGATGAGATAATAGCCAATAGCCATGGAACACAAACATATTTTTACCAGGTTAGGTCTTCACTGGGGAAGTCAAATACAACCCTTCTCACCACCAAAGCAATTCAAAGTTCATAGAAGAGAATATGAAGTTGGAAGGGACACACAAGGATCACTGAAGTCCAAGTCCTGGCCCTACTCAGGACACCCTACAAATCTCACTGTGTGCCTGAAAGCATTGTGTAAACACTTGAATACTGTCAGGTTTTATGCTCTGGCCAGTCCTCTGTGAGCCTGTTC
Source organism: Donacobius atricapilla (assembly GCA_013397315.1). Lineage (NCBI taxonomy): Eukaryota > Metazoa > Chordata > Aves > Passeriformes > Mimidae > Donacobius > Donacobius atricapilla. Next base: position 91,510 of record WBMY01008054.1, on the reverse strand, counting down.
AAGTTCTCAAGCACTTTCTGCCTGAGGAACTTTTTTCTAATATCCAACCTAAACCTCCCCTGACACCAACTTCAGCCCATTTCCTGGGGTCCTATAACTGTCACCACAGAGCAGAGATCAGTGCCTGCCCCTCCTCTTCCCCTCACAAGGAAGCTGTAACTGCATTATGTTCTCCCTTCAGTCTCCTCTTCGCAGCTGAACAGATAAAACGACCTCAGCCAGTCCTCATCTGGCTTCTCCTCAAGCTCTAGTCCTCTCAAATGCCAGTAAACTATCAAGACAAATGGTTTCAACATCTACTGAATTAAAAAAAAAAAAAAAAAACAAAACCAAAAAACAACAACACAACAAAAAAACACAACAAGACAAAAAACAGAACTTCCTGGCTTTGCAAATACTCAGCTTTTAGTAGCAATAATGCAGAAACAAAGAAATACTCTCTGTCACAAGAGTGCAGACAGCTCAGTGGCTGCTTACATTGATAGTGTCACTAAGAAGCACAAACCACTACAGGTCACACATAGAGGCGCAAGAAAAAGTACTATTACAAGTAAATGTGAAGATAATAGGAAATTTTAACAGAATACAGTCATTCAATAAAATGGACACAGATCTACCGGAAACCAGACTACTTTAGCTGCAGTGTTTGTGACTGTCACTGGTGTATCCTCACTGTTTCCCTTTCTGGATAATCTTCCTAACTTTATGTCTGTCTCTCTTAATAATTTGTTTGCTGTTGTTGCAGCACAGAAAGTCATGAAATCTCTCAAGTGGCCAGTTATGGAATAACCTACAAGATGGTTCCTACTAACAGTCATGATGCTGACAACGTGAAATTATGTATGAGACTTTCGAAGAATGGAAACTTAAATGCTCTTGTACAAAGTGTACTTTGAATGCTTTTCATGTTCCCTTTTCAACTGGGAATAACAATTATATTATTTCCATTTTTTGTTTAAAATAAATTGAAGTTTTCTATGTTACATATGTGGTAGGGTTTAACCCATAGTGTATTTTCTACATAATATTCAAAACATTTTTCACACTTTGAATGTGCACAGTATAGGGGTATTGGTTTATGTTTGTGTGCATGTGCATATATGTCTCTGTGGAGACAGGTCTAGGCACTTAAGGGTTCCAAAACGCAAGAGTTAGTAGTTCCTATAAAACCAGTAGTTTGACTCATTATGCAGATAGATTTTGATTGCAACCAGTATGAAAAAAGTTTTTTTTTGTTCCTAAAATTAAATTTTCAGATGGGAAAAAAGATCATTCCATTCCCTCAAAAATAGCCAAATACATTTGCATGCGCACACACACACACACACACAAACACACACACTCAGATGTGTTATCACCCCAACACACAATGAGAAAGAGACTTTTGGGTTTATTGTATAATAAACAACAGAAGCTGGTTTTGGCATTATATCTGAATCAGACATATAAGCACATATATACAAATACATGCATATGTAAACATTATGCTAGACACACACACGCGCACACATAGACACATATACATATATCATATGAACATCCTCATGCATACATACATTAAGATTTCATCTCCAAAGATTATTATCCTCTTTGCTTCTTTTCTAAAAACTCTCTTTTAAATTACAGATTGTTGTTTACAATGAAAGGGATATGTAAATGCAGAAAATGGATAATTTAATTTTTAAATTGGGGAAAGAAAAACAACTGGTATGTGTTGGAGAAAAAAAAGAATTAAACCAACAAATTAATCTTTTCAAGTCTCTAGATTTGAGAGGCTGCTGGCTGGACTGATAGAGAGAAGAGCTCATTATACAGGGAACATATATGGTGTCCTTAAATTATAACTCCTGAGATACATTATTTTAAGAACCATTATTTGCTGTATGTGTAATATTCTTTTATTATTTATGGTCAGGTGGTTTTTAATTGGAAGTAGTCTGGGTGCCTTCCAAAGGGGTTGGTACCACTTGTAATGAGTCTTTGACTGATAATCAAAGACCACATATTTAATTATATGCTCATATATTGCCTGTGTTTGAAGGGGGATCTGGGGAAGGGTTCATCAGCATTCTTTGGGCAACACATTGAAGTGTTCTCAGCATCCCATTCTGCAGAAGCACTTCTCTATTGCAGTAGAATAAATGATTTATTCTACTTGGGTTCCTCTTTTTTTAGACTGCAAATTTTTCTAAACTAGAATGTAAATAAAAATCATAATTGTAATAATAATAATAATCATAATCATAATCATCATCATCATCATCATCATCATCATCATCATCATCATCATCATCTACACTGAGTTGCTAGCCCGCTTGTGAAATTTTATGACAAGGTTTTCTTTGAACACTGGAATTTTTTTTCTCTGTCCTCTTTTCTGTAGCACATAGGAAGGGGTATTAGTTAATGCACTTCTCCTAAGAAGAGTCTTCCTGCCTCTGTTACAAGTCCAGCCTTTCTTGTTCAGGCCTGATTTGTTTGGTTTGGTTTGGTTTGGTTTGATTTCTTTTGTTGAAATGAAATAGGCACCTTCTCTCAATCCTGTTTGTCTGTCACAGATTCAAAGGCTCGTCACAGAGGAAAAGGAATTGCCAATAAGGAAAGGCAGTAAAAGAATATGCAAAGGAGCAGAGGGACAGAGAGCAATGCCCAAGGTGTACCTCAGAAGGGCGTTGAGAGAGATCAGTGTGTAGCCTCCAAATTTTGCTCCAGTCTGTTTTCCCTTGATCTACAGTATTTGCAGATCATAAACCATCAGCTTTAGAACAAGGATATCAAGAGAACTGATGCTCCTGTGATACAGAATTTGTCGTGGACTGCAACCCCTCATGCTCTGTGTTTAGAGACTGCACTTGGAGCCAATCATTATAAGGGATCATGAAAAGTTATTTAAACTTCATAAGCATTCCTCAAAATTAAGCAGAAGAAACCATTGTAATAGAGGTCCCTTTCCCATACAGAACACTTATCCAGCCTTTTTCTTATCCTGTTATTGCTGCTTTCTAGGCCAATATGCTTTATTATGAACAATTATCAAGATCCAAGTTTAAACATATTAACAAGAAATTTCTAAAATCTCACATCAGAAACTAATCCCATAAATTTCAGTATTGGAATTCTCCATCAAACATGTCTTCCTTTCAATTTAGACCTAATTGAATTAACAAAGTATTCATCTCCTTTCCTTTTCTGCAAAATTGTTCAACGGCACATAGTATCTTATATTCTGTGCTCCATACGGCTATGGTTTGTCCTGTGCCAGCTGCACAGAAATTGCAGTTTCTGGGCCAAAAGAGATTAAAACTTACAGTTTCACCAGTTTAGTTTAAGACTAGAGACACCAAGAGCTTGAAAATAATAAAAATCCTACCTGACAGCAAGAAAGTTTTAACACAGACACTTGCATGCAGGCACACACAAAATGTACATAGATGGTCAGACTTTTATGGTGATCCCCTGAGGACTAGATTAGAAAAAATTGGTTTTGTTTGCTACAATCAATAGGCAATAATAGCCTGTTTGCCTTATGCCAGCATTTTCCCTCTCCCTCCTTCTCTTCACTCTCAAACCTAATGTGTAATTCTGTAATGCCCATCAGTCCTATAAGATTATAACAGAATCATTCATTGCTTCAGCTGATCCCCCAAAGATTGAAAAATAGTTGTTAGATATCAAGAGATGATTGTACACTGAAAGATTAATAGGCATAAGGATTTACCAGCTGTCCACTCTATTCAGAGATAAGAAAAAAAATGTAAATCACTTTGGCTACTGGCACAAGATGTTCTACAAAATTTGCCTGGTGCTGCAGTCATCACACCAAAAAAATTGTTTACTTCATTTGGGCCTTATCATCTTCCTACCTAAGGCTGGAATGCCAGGAGCCAACTTGTTCAGGGGCTCACACCCTCAGTACTTCATGCAAATGTACTTCTTGTTGTGCAACTGACCCTTTGTGTGGAAAAGTTTACATAGAAATGCTTTCAAACCATAAATTAAATCAAGCTTCCCTCCATCTCAGCTCCCTAGTACTCTCCTTCTGTCTCACTCCATGTCTGGAAATCGGAACTTTAAATTACTCCACATAAATCAGTTTTCCAGCTTTTTATTACAGCACACGACACCCTCCTATGCACATTATCATTGGGGGATTTGAACTTTGTTAGTTGTGTTGGAGCTTTTTGTCAGCAACATCAGCTGTGTTCAGATTCAAAGTCAGTGTTATATAGACAGTTAACAAAATAATAGAAGAAAGGGAATATGGAGAGATACAGGAACAAATTATGAGGACTTTGGAGAATAAGAAAGAGAGAGTGTCAATGTTGTAAATAACTAAAATAATTATTTGATTATTATGAAAATAGGTGTTTTGGCTGTATTTTCAAAATCCATATGCTATTAGATCCCCTTTGGACTAATTCCTTTCCATAAAAATGAGAGATGGTTTTCACATGCAGTTAAAATTTCATGGATTCACCACATATGCACTGTCCACTACATGAGACACAGGACAGAAATTTGTAATTTTATACACCTCATGAACAGTAAAGATAAAATAAAAATGGTTTGTTAGAATATACAGTGGTGGTATCTCTTCTTCCCTTCCTGCAGAGGGAAATTATTATTTGGTTTGCTACAGAGCTGAATATAGATTTTAAGATGCCTCCATGAGGCAGTGAATTAGAAATTAAGGAAGAAGGCATTTCTGTCACAGACTTAGGAGTTAATGGAGAAAACAAGAGAATAATGCTAGAGTCATTATTTTCCAAGATGGAACCTAAGTCTGTTTTGTACAGGTTGACACAGAGATGGTAATTAATGCCAAAGAATTAGAGTTTAATTTGTAGGAACTCCAGAATTCTTTAGAGTGGAAATCTTACTTCTGAAAGAGAATCCACTGGTTTAAATAAGTGCTCACATCTGGAAATGCATTATACATACTTAGCAAGCATGGAAGCTTGAAATTGTCAGTCTTGGCAAAGGAAGAGATGTGAAAAATAAAATCACCTGATATCTTAAGTATTCTTCAAGCTGATTATCTAACCTATTCAGAGGAAGATTAAAGGAACATTTGCCCAAAGGTGGAATTTGTAAAACACCAAATTGATATTTTGGAATAGACTCCTCTATAAACCTTACCTCTAACATGTTTATACGTTTGCTAACCAACAAAAAATATTCCAAGTTAACCAGGTGATGCTGGTGTTGTTGAACTGCATGGCCTGTTAGTCAGGTGTGGTGGGCTGACCCAGACTGGACACTCGGTGCCAGCCAAAAGCACTCTTTCATTTCCCTTCTCAGCTGGGCAGGGAAGACAAAAAAAGTAATTAAAAGTTAATGGGTTGAGGGAAGGGCAAGGACAGAATCCTTACCAGTTAATATCACAAGCAAAATTGACTTGATTCGGGAAATTAGTTTATTGTCAAAGAAATCAGAGTCAGACAATAAGAAATAAAACCAAATATTAAGACAACTTTTCCCACCTATATCTTGTTCCTGGGCTGAACTTCACTCCTGATTTCTCTGTTGTTTCCCACTCATCCATGCAGAGGAATGGGGCATGGGGGTGAGGGAAGCTGGAATTGACTCTGTTGGACCTGGGTGAAGCTTCCAGTATCTTCTCAGAGAAGCCACATCCTGTTGTACCACCACAAACTGAAGCCTTGCCATGCAAACCAAATACATCGGAAGAAAAAAAGTAAAGATTAAACATACTTGGAAAAGGAAGTAATTGAGTTTAAGAAATTTAGGTTTTTTAAGATTCACCAGAGAAACATGACCTCTGCTTCCCTTATTTTGACAGCTGCTTGCCAACTGACAGCATATCTTCTTACTGAAAAGCTCTTATAAAGAAATTCTAAATAAAGAACTAAAGAAATTATTGCTCTAGCCAAGTTTGGTGTATTGCTATATTGAATTACAATATCCAGTCAGTTAATATGTTTACCTTTACTCAAAGAGATGACAGTTCAAACTCAGTCCTATCAAATTCCATGGGATTTTAATGACTGGCTGAGGTTTGTTCGAAATCCTAAGATCTCTCAGACTTAAAACAAATAAAAGCAAAATCGCCTGCATTATTGCTGTCACTGTTTGTAGCAAGCATCTTGTGAATTAGAGATAGAAGGTACAGAACCATGTGAGAGAGGCAATGGCAATGAATAGGGAAGTATTCAAGAACTAACAGCAGGTTACATCTGGAAACACATTTCTTCTTTGTTTTCCTTTTAAGGTTAATTTTGGGCCATTTGGAGTTTTTTACTAAAAAAAAAAAAGTGTGCCGGATATAGGACTTATCATATTTGTGCCTTTGGCCTGTTTTTGGTTGTGATTCTGACAAGCACAGCCTGGGAAAAAATAATTGTCCAATTTTTGCCAGTTTGGTTTTAGTCAGTAAAATAGACGTCCTTAGCACTGAACCCTTATCCAATGTGGTGTCATATATGACACTCAGAGAGCTCACATGGACCACTAGGTCCTCACTGACTTCAGATTCCAGGTTCTAGAAGAAGTAGATCACTTCTACACTGCCCATCTAGAATCTGTCTTTTAGGAAAATACTGATTACATTGATGCTTCGTATAAAAGGTAGGCATTGAGAGCACCATATTGCAGAATATTGAATATTACCACCCATACAAGTTTACCTTATGTCCAGGGTCACACACACAGTGTTTATAACACCAGGAGCATGGCTGAAGCTCTTCTTGGATGAATCATGTCATAACGAAGCTGGCTTTACCTCAAAAAAACACCACCTCATCTTTTTTCAGTCACTATTTCACTTTGCTCACATTCCGCTTTGCAGATGTGTCTGAAGACTAATCTACATTTAGAGTGTCTGATTTGTTTAAATACACTTACTCTTTCTTATATCTCTTCAGAAAGACACCCTAAGGCAAGGCCTCCGTATATGTGCCCCCTTCCATCATTTGTCCTGGATGGTCACCAGGACAGAAGATAAAAGTAAGGGTGGGCTTGGTGGGTTTAGCACCCCTCTGGAAGCTTCATCCTCAATTTGGTGTAGACACAGCAATAGTTCTGTGCTTTCACTTCTCTGCTCACTTAACAGGAAAGGATATTTCCTTGCCTTGCAGAGGTTTCACAAAGTTTAATTCATCTGTGGTCTGTGAGGGACCACTGTGAGGGAGTACATCAGAATGACCTAAATAATTTATCCCTTTNTATTTATATAAATATATATATTTATATATTTATGGGTTGGGCTGTGTTGGGAGGTTTTGTATGTTTGTATGCATGTGAACATATAACTGCATACGTATATATGGTAATATGGCAAAATGCGTATGCATCTATTGTGTACCCCATTACCCTATATATAAACACATACCAATCTTTGGAAAAAAGACTGTGATACTGAGAATTATGTGTTTTCTTTCTGATAAGAAAAAAAAAAACAACCCTGCCCTCTTCTGCTCCATTAGACTTNCCATACAAGTTTACCTTATGTCCAGGGTCACACACACAGTGTTTATAACACCAGGAGCATGGCTGAAGCTCTTCTTGGATGAATCATGTCATAACGAAGCTGGCTTTACCTCAAAAAAACACCACCTCATCTTTTTTCAGTCACTATTTCACTTTGCTCACATTCCGCTTTGCAGATGTGTCTGAAGACTAATCTACATTTAGAGTGTCTGATTTGTTTAAATACACTTACTCTTTCTTATATCTCTTCAGAAAGACACCCTAAGGCAAGGCCTCCGTATATGTGCCCCCTTCCATCATTTGTCCTGGATGGTCACCAGGACAGAAGATAAAAGTAAGGGTGGGCTTGGTGGGTTTAGCACCCCTCTGGAAGCTTCATCCTCAATTTGGTGTAGACACAGCAATAGTTCTGTGCTTTCACTTCTCTGCTCACTTAACAGGAAAGGATATTTCCTTGCCTTGCAGAGGTTTCACAAAGTTTAATTCGTCTGTGGTCTGTGAGGGACCACTGTGAGGGAGTACATCAGAATGACCTAAATAATTTATCCCTTTTTTTTTTTTCTTTCTTTTACTCAGTCGGCTTCTCTTTAAATGCTTCCAGCCCTTTAAAGTTTGGGAGCACACTGTACTTGTGGAAAGAAAAAAAATTACAGAGGAAAAAATGCATAATGTATGAAAAAGTTGAAAGTAGCAAGAATTAAATGGTCTGATATAAAAAGGGTTTCAAACAGGATTAATAATTCTGCAATTTGTTATACAAAGTCAATTTTTCCCCTTCCAAAGCTAAGTTGCCTGATGGGGTTTATTGGCTCACTCATT
>WBMY01008054.1:55818-77780 GCA_013397315.1 Donacobius atricapilla | reverse complement strand
TGACATTAGTACAAAATGAGTTTTTATATCATATTTTGTTACAAAAAAAAAAAATCCATATGATTTTAGTAGTAACTTTTTTTTCACCAATTCATATATATATATAGATATATATTTTTTAATGTTTCCTTGGTGTCTACCTTTGCCTGTGTTGTTATTTGTTTAATATTTATTAGGTGAAGTTTCAAGTTTAGCAATATAGCCATTGGTATTAACAAGGTCGGAGAAGAAAAATTAGGCTATTCTTGTCCATATTAGCAAAAAAACCAGAAAACAACAGCAAGCAAAAGAATCCAAATTCAATAGGTTTATATTTGGGAAGCTCTGGACTATTTGTGTTTTATAACACTATACTGCATTTTGCAGTATAACTGTGATTGTGTCAAGGTTTCATTCTTTGTTTTCCACCAACGGTGATTGAAATACAGGCCTCTCATTTCCCACATGGTCAATACACACTGACAACGATTCTCACCAATTATTTTCTGAAGTTTTTGCCTGATCTCTGCATATTCCCTTCCCTTCTACTCTCCCTTTCCTGCTATCTTCTGCATCACATTTCTGAAGATTTTAATATTAGGCCTGCAATACTAAGCAGGAGTTCTCCTTAAGCAGTTGTTCTCCCTGGCCTCATGTAACATTTCTGGTAGGACCAAAAACAAGGAAAATTTCTGACATGATCAAATGTTTGTGAAATGAAGAGACACATTTCATTTAATAAGTACCTTTCAAATAGAACTCCCTTGAAGTGAAAGAATAGCCAGTTAATAAATCTATTTGTTTTGCTTTTAACATTGCTACACAATGTTTCATATGCACGTTGTCACGTATAAGCTGAGGTAAATGTTTATAATGGACCAACAGAAATGTGTACATTACACATAATTTTTCTTTTCAAAACCTAGAAAAGATCCTAGAGGAAGGAAAGGTATTTTCTGTTAAAAATCACATGTTTTGAAATATTAGAAGGTAAACTGCTGAAGCTGAAGTTGAGCAGTTCTTTGGCAGACCATCCCATTATTATGCACAGATGTTGTTCAAAAGTTTGAGAAAATGTGAAGTATGTGAAACACATACATTTTATAGTTAAGTAGACATCTCAAAACATTTTGAATGAATTACAGTGATCTGGAACTAAGGGCAAGTATTGCAAAAAATCAGAATTAATCCCAACAAATGTCTACCCACACCTAGTCTTATGACTTTTACACCTGGTTTTGAACATGACACATAAAAAACGAGACCTATCTCTTTAGTTTGCTATTTTATCATACTTTAATTTGAAAACTGATCAATTTTCCAGCTCTCAGATGAAACTGTTACTTTTCATAGATTTGGAAAAGGCTAAACAAAACCTTAAACTGGTGTTTAGTGCTTCCTTTTTGGTTAATGTTTGTGTCTATAATGTAGTGATGGGAGGAGTTATCATAAATCTTCCCACACCCTTCTTTTCAAGTTGATTCACAATTTATGTTCATTTGCTTCTAATGAGATGATTAGAGTGGAATCAGATTAGATTTAATCTGCAGTTAAACTGTGAAGTTATTTTCCCCCCACAATAAGGTTGTAAAACCCACATCAAGCTTAAATTGTTATGTGTGATTTTTTTTCCTCTTTTTTTTTTTGTTTTTTGACTTTAATATTTCTCAACTGAAAAACAAACCATCTATTTGAACATGGAAAATGCTGACATCTGGTTTGCAGCTACTTTTGAACTACATAAATTGAACCAGAACTGTGATAATTTACTATTCAGAGATATACTCAAATATGAGTTGAATTTCTTGGCGTTTCTCTTGAAATATTGTTTGCTGAAATTTCAAAGAGTTACCAGATTTAGCAATGGAACATTTTTTGCAATGTGTGATATAAATTAACTTTTATAATCCTGCCATGATCACTAGAAGTCATGGTCCTTTTGTGTTCTGTAGCTAGAAAATTTTTGCTAGTATTCTTTCCCTCTCTGTGGATGCAGAACATGTTAAATTTCAGCTGTCCCTACATTTCCATTTATTAAATTTGGTTTAGTCAGATGTTTAGATCAAGTACTCTCTTGTAAGAGCCTCTCTACTGATCATTTCCTGCCTCTGTTTTCTCTGTACCAACCCAAGCGCTCATGCCAGGCTCGCACAACTGAGTCACACCAACTCTTCCTGGCTGTGAAACCTCATTAGGAACAGAACAGACGCAGCTCCCTGATTTGACATCACTTTACCAACAATATCAAATGGTGAAAGTCAGAACTAGACTTTCATCCGTTGCTTGCTAATGAAATAGCCAGGAACCATTGCAACAGTAATAATACACGCACACACAAGTTGTTGTTAGCATCTGTGTGAACTGCAGGAAATCATGAGCCTCCCACACTTTATGGACACAAGTTATTATAGTCAAAAGTCCATGAAGGGAGGGTGTATACCAAAACCCAGAACCCTTTGAAAACAAGAGATGCATTGTCCCATCATTCCAAAGTGAGTCTTGCACTCACAGCATGACACACTAATGGCTTTAAAAGCACAATGTCTATATTGTTCAGGTGATTCATAAAACTTGGCCGTCAAACCACAATCACTTGAGTCCATGTGAATCCTCCATAGTATAAAATGCCAGTCTTTGAGTCCTTTCCAGAACAACTGATTGCAAGGTCATAGCCTTAGAAATCAAGGTCTTCCCAAACCAAGGTTTAATCAAATAACTCAAAGTAACTATATTTAATTCTGTCCTTTTTTAGAGCATTTCTATCCTATTATATTTAGAAGGATATAGAACTTGTATACTGTACAATCTGCTTATCTATAACTTAGCCAGTGAAATATTATTAGTTTTCATATCTATAATTTTTATTGTTTTATCTTTGATAAACTCTGAAACAGTACACTAGTGACATTTTTAAAAATTAGCCTTCTGCTTTTAAAGACCACTCATCATTTTTATCTATCACTGTTCTGGAAATGTCACATTGATTTTATCCTCTTTGCAAAAAATGGTAACATCTAAAAAAAAAACCCCAAATAATAGTCTGACACTTCAAAATCAGCTGCCACTGTTGGATAGAACAAAAATAAATAAAAGAACCATTTTCTTGAAGGACAGGGGAGAGGAAAAAAGAGTATAAGAGTGAGATAGAAAAAAATCTTTATCTCTTTCTGACAGTATTGACGATAACCAAAATATCAGGAATCATAACTAGGTTTTCCTGTCCCAACACTATATACAAATAGCAACTACAATTCTGATCCAGGAAAATGCTTCCAGACATGTCACACGACGATTAGTTAAAAATATAAGTATGAATCAATATACTGAAAAAGAAAATGGGGAGAAAGATAAAAAATTCATTCTCCATTTCCCTTTCTCTCAGCCCCAACAATGTGATCAAGTAATAGAGACCTCAAACTGAAATTCTGACCTTGCCAGATCACATCGGGGTTTTGCCAACGACCTCACTATCCTCAGCAGTTAATACACAATGACAGGAAGAGTGTGTTGTACCTCTGGTGAATATAGGGCTGGACCAAGCAGTTCTCCAGAATCTCAGCTTGTCCCAAGACATGTTTTGGTATTTTCTTGTGGTTTTTTTGTTTGTTTGTTTTTGTTTTGTTTTTGGTTTTAATTTTAATATTTAAAAAATAAATATTATATCAATGTGGAGCATAGTCCATATAGTTTTTATTTTTCTGTAAAAGTTTTTTAGGTCCTTTAAAAAACCTTCTCCATCATAATAAACACTGTCCTGTCATTTCCTCTAGAGCTAGATTTAGAGATAGATTTAGCATTGGCTTCTGTCTTGACATGACCATCTACACAATTTCAAAGAAATCATACAAAGTCTGAATCTCTGCTTCACCAGGCCCAATGAAGAACATTTTTCATCCTTCAAGGAGATTGAGTTTGGAAATTAAATTAGAATGAATCTGCTGCCCATGCCCACCAACATATGCCTTTTAGTCCTATCTCCCTCCCCGAGATATGGAAAGGCTTCCTCTTGTTCCCAACAGAACCCAACTATGATTTTCCTCAATGTTTTCTCTTCCGCTCACATTACAGCACAGCATTCTCCATAAAAATTTGTCCCTTCAGCAAAACAATATAATTTCTCCATATCACTTTGCTTACAAATTGTCCCTAATTTCCTTTTGCTTGCTGATCAGGTTAAGAGCAGCATTAACTTATTTGGTTTTAAAAATCAAAAGTCCAAACACTTTTTTGGGAAGAATAAGAAGATGAAGCAGTTAAACAAGCAGATAATATGATTAAATCTGCTTTCTATTTTTAGTAAGCTTAGGAACAGTTTCCACTCCAACATAAATATGATTTCAATTTAACATTTCATCCTTACTCAGCAAAGCATGTTAACACCCTCTAAATTTTAAGCAAGTGCTTAAATCCTATTCCAGTGGCACTTAATCAGGCACTAAAGTTAAGTATGTGTTTAAATGCTTTGATGACTTGAAGCCTAAACAATGAGCAAAGTAATGACTTACTGAGATTTTGCTGTGCCAGGAAATAATGCTTATTGAAGAAAGGACACTATGATACACCTCAAGCCATTTCATGGCAGAAGAAAGGGCTTTGGATTGCTTGCATGGTTTTCTAAAGTCTTTCACCTTCATTAAAATGAAATAACACAAAAGGAAGGAAAAATATACTTGAGAAATATTCAGAGCTATGAATAAATAATGAGCCATACAATATTTCAATCTATAATCACAGTTTATGAAGGTAGTGGAGACTGGTAGAAATCTGTTCATCAGTCTTGTACATGAACAATAAGACCATGCCATGAACAATGAGCCTATAAAACAAGATCATAACAGGAAGAAAGCTTTGATGTACGTATTATTAAGATTAGAATATAATACTGTAAGGCTCTTTTTTTTTTTTCCTTAAATTGAACAGTGTATGTATAACAAAGAGATGTTTTGTCTCCTTCCCCACTGATGAAATGAGTTTGTAAGTGTTATTACATGGAAAGACTATTTAGGCAAATATTTGGAAGTAATAGAAATGGTTGTGCCTCCTATACATTTCAGTAGTGAAATAGTTAACTTTAAAATCCAAATGTATTCATGAGAAAACACCTATATAGGGCATGCTTGTATCCACAGGATAGTAACACCTTGACTGATTTAGTATCAATTCTTACATTATAGCTTGAGGATATTGAAGAAACAAGCATATATTGTTCAAAATGAGAATTTCAAAAGTACTGAATAAAGGATAAGAACACTTATAAAACAAAACATAAACATTCAGGTTCAGTGCATAAGCTAGTCAGCAACTGGAAAGAATGAGTTCATGTTTTTTGACTGTTCCATGAACCCTTACTACAGAAAATCTTGCTCTCCTGAAACCAACAATGCCCAACACTGGTCGATGTAAACCATTAGACAGAGGTCTGTCAAATGGGGATAACAATATACTATTTCCCAAACTACCTGTTGTGTTCAGACTAGGAGTACCAAAATAATACACAACAGTCCAATTCAAACAGCACATCAATTTTGCTATACATACCTAGATGTGTGTAATGCTCCCTGCATTCCTGTGAGAAAATGGGGATTGTCTGTATTATAACATATATCATATCATTCTTTCATTCTCCCAAGAAGGATGTGAAACACAACCAATTTTGAACTAGGCCCAATTGGAGTTCAAATAAACATCTCAATTAATGGGCTTACAAAGTTTCACACCAGCATTTAATTTAAAAATAAAAAAATGGAAAGTAAACAAGTAAACATGCTAACAAAAGAAATCCTGATGTAGAGAAGATTACTGAGGCAGAGATTGTCTCTTTGTTTAGTTTTATACTACACCCACAGGAAGAGAGGTCGTGTATTTGAGGTTAACAGATGTTACTGTAATAATTAACATTAAAAAACTAGGAGCATTTGAAACCATCAGGAATCAAGTCTGTGTGCTTTTTCCCTTCATACGTCTCTGATATTCATCGGGGAAGCAAATGAAGCTTAAGAACTATCAGGTTCCTTCTTGAATATCTCACGGAGGCTCGAACTTCATAGAGGAATTATCTTAATCATATCATCAAAGGAAAGGGTTTGAAATATGATCTCAGATGAAAACTCTGATGAAGAGAAATATAGCATAAATTTCCTGGCACTCAAGCCTTAGAAATTACAGCCATGACTCTGTATCTCAGGCTCTATAAGGAATAATAATTACTATTTGGCAATTTATCAAGGTGAGGGTTCCACTGGAGGGAGCACTGTATTCAATTTGGGAGCTGAAATTACAGAACTAGTGAGATATTAAATAACAGCACAAAGCAGGACGTGTAGGCAAGGAAAGTGATGTAACAAATCTGAAGTAAAGGTGAAAACTAAGAATGAGTCAAGACAACCTCCTTGTTCTTCAGTTATTATCTTTGGATTCTTCAGTAGAGAAGTCTTTTCAGCATGCCAATCCAGCTCAGCAACTAGTGTCAGAAGAATCATGAGAAGATAGAACCTGGAAAAATACAGGCACTTCTCTTTCTAGACTGACACATGAATTTTCTGGCTATACTTAGAATCCTAAAATTGTAGCATACCCCGAGTTGGAAGGGACCCACCACAAATATTGGATTCAATTCCTGGTCCTGCACAGGAAATTTCTGCCAAATTTGTCTCAGGCTTTCTCTTGGCTATATTTTATCAGCTTATTTAATAATGTGTTTGAAGAGACTAATAATTTAACTATTTGTAGAGTCAAAATTAAATATGTGATTAAGAGCACATTTCCCTTTTACAAGCAGCTGGGGCAATTATTTTAGAAAATTATTTTTCCTTGCTTAACACGCACAACCTGATTCCTGCTTCATGGAAATTGTGAGGAATGTTCAGACAACTTGGATTCCCATATGTTTCCTGTTTTAGCTGTCATTTCCAAGAGAGGAAGAATATGTACATGGACTGTGAACTGCAGAACCTCTCTTCTGATGGACAAATTTTGTTCAAATTAATTACTTCAGTTTTAATTGTAAGGATAAGGTATCACTACTTTTAAGATTTTATAGGGAATCAGAGGACCCCCTGAGGACTGTTATGAATGTGGAATTAGTAGGAAACTGGACTACAGGACCCCCTGGGGTTTCTTCTGACCTAAAATGTTCCATGACTCAGGCTGCCCAAGGAAGTGGCATAGTCATCATTCTTGGAGGAATTTAGGAATATCTAAATATTCTAGGAGGAATATCAAGGAGATACGATTTAGCAGTGTCAGGTTAAGGACTGGTCTCCATGCTCTTAGAGAGTTCTTCAAGCCTAAATGATTCTGTGTTTCCAAGATTCGGTGATCTGGTCTGCTGTAGATACCCACCTTAGGATATGGGGAGTCACATATATAAATTTGCATTCCCACTGATTATAGAATCCCAGAATCAAAGAATGGTTATGATTGGATAGGACTATTGGAGGTCTTCTACTCCACGCTCCCTGTTGTGCCCTGCTCAGGCACTCAGATCTGCATTGGTTAGGGAGCTGTCATAAAATGACTCAACAGGAGTGCAACAATTTATTTGGATATGCAAGGCCACTGCTCATATGAACATAAAGAACATATAGGCATGCATGTTCCATAGTTTGAAAAACATTATGTGTCGCTTCTTTTGTTATATGTTGATTAAGGCAAGGGGTGTCTTTATGTGGTCAGCAACTTGAGATTTTACTGGTACAGATACATTGTGAAAGACTTGTGTTAACTAAGCTAATGATCAATTAAATAGATTTGAATAGTATGTTAAATGTGTGACATTGGTTCTTCTAGGCAAAAATGCCTAAATCTTGGTAGCTGAAACAGAGGCTGGACTGACACAGAGAATTTATCTTTACATTAATGCATTTAGTTCACAAAATTCCTCTGTATTTGTTTAGTCTCAAGGATATTCAATGCAATTCCCAGACTGATACGTGAATTACTGCAAAAATGTTTAGGCAGTGTCATGCTTTATGAACCAGACCCCTGGGCTGTTCAGTATGGGTTAAACCAAGGACAGACTGTTTTTCATGACAAAGATATTAAGCTATCTATATGAACCCCTGACCATCAAATTACTCACTGTTTGTCACACCATTTTTAATTTACATGGTACAAGAGGCTTAAATGTCAGCATCTCTGTTATAACTTAGACTCCAGTGTCTTTAATTAATGTTTCATGTTCATGTTATGGTTATTTAGAATTTGCTGAAAACCCAAGAGTCATAAATTTCTTTTACAGGTCTTTGTGGTATGAACTTTAACAAAACAGCTATAAAGAGGTAATAGGAATGAACAGTACATCACATAAAGCACAGCAAAGAAGGAAGAAAGGTGGAAATAACCTCCAGACAGATTAAAATTTTTCATCTTTTTTAGACTGGTGTTTATGGTAATTTTGTTATTTCTTCAGATTCAGGGACATGGAAGGTAAACAAGAAAACTGTGCATAATCTTTTCATAGTTTTTGGATGTTGCTTTTTTTTTATTTTGTATCCACGCTAGGATTGAATTAGTATCTTTTACAAACATGTAACTAACTGAAGCTGAAAGGAGTCCATCTACTTGCATGCAGTATCCCCGTCTCAATTAGCCTGATGTTCCTCTTGAGTGCCTGGACTCCTTCGGTTGGTCACAAAGCCATTAGTGTGAATTTGATCTTGAAGCTGACGGTAAAGATGGGGAAATTCACTCTGTTGATTGTCATCCATGATTGTGGAGTCACATTGCAGAACTAGAATAAACTTAGGAATCTGAAAAAGTCAATGAAACAATAAGAATGGGAGTAGAGGACGCTCTTAGCTTCCAAATGTTGCCACTTTAGTGACATATGTAAAGACTGCATCTTGTTTTCTTCTGGATCACTCTGGTAATCAGTAAAGTTTAAGTGGGAAAATGTAGTAAGGAATAAGCTTATGTTCAATGTAAAGGAAGGATAAATGGACTTAAGAATATGAAACAGCTGTTATGAACAGTGTATGTGGAGTAAATTAGAAAACACTACAGTATGACTAAGAAATGTAGTACAAAATGTGTAACAGTTTGGAATTGAAGCTGACGTATTTTCATATGAGCGAGGAAGAGGCCTTTTTGTCAAGTTTTCTTCTAACATACAAGCCAGACATTTATGTTTGCAAAAAAGTGGGCAGGCTTGTGTCTCCAATTAAATAGCAGAGTGGCTCTGGACCATCCTTTTTTCCAAGACTGTGGTAAGTCTTATACTGAATATGTTTGCACATGTGTATCCAGATCCATATCATTGTTATTTTCAAATCCATACCTTGTTTTTGTATTCACTGGGACCACCACCACCAGCTGCACAACCCAAAGTGCTGTAGCCCTAAACAGAAGTGACTTTCTTGCTGGGGCTTGATGCCTCTCAGCTGAAGTGATGTCCTTAATTTCCAAGGATTTCAGGAAGTCTTTTTTATTTGCTGGCTCAAATCCTGCTGTGGATTCTTTTTTTTGTCAGCCTTGCCAATATTTTGGTTAAGTTCGAGTCAGTGACAAATGAGATCATTCATCTATCTCTTTTCTTGTTCTGTCAACTACAAAAGCATCCAGCTTTCCTTCTGTTGCTTCTCTGCCAACACTTTCCACGAAATTCCTATTTCCTACACTCAGCTTGACAAAATCCCCAGCGTTCGTTAACCACATTTCTTCATTGTAACAAACTTAAATATTCTCCTGACTCCTTTGGATGAAGAGAGTTGTGATGGAGGGACTGATTTATAAGACTGAGTGCTCAGTAGTGGGACCTACAGCTTGGTCAGAATTTGGGGAGTGGAGGAGAAAGGGAGAAATGAGAAAAAAACTAAATCGAGAAAGTGTCTGGGGAGGAAAAAGATGTCATTTAGAATCAAAAGAAAACCACACTATCTCTCCCCAACAAGTGAAATTACAATCTTGATATAAGTGGGGGGAGAGCGGGGAGAAGAAGAAAAATAAAAGAAGAATAAAGGATTTCTTTTATTCTCTTCAGAATACTTCAGTACCAAAGCATTTTCAGAGACTGCTACCATGCCTCAAGGGATGGAAAATGCCTTCCGTCATCATTCCCATCCATTGAAATGTACATTAGACACTACAGAGAGAAAACCGGGGCAAGGCAAAAATGAAACAAAACAAAACCAAAGCAGGCCCATCAAAGAAAGGGCTCGTATTTTTGTGGAGTTCAAAGGAATGTTGTGTCTGTAAAACAAATCAATTTTCTCTCCCTACATACATCACATGCATACCACACTTGAACACACACACACACACACACAGAGGCTTCTGGTCTTGTAGGCATCCACTTTCTGAATGACCATTTCCGTAAATAAACAAGCTGCTCTGACCACAGCATTAAATGAGCTTAATAACAACTGAGATCAAAATGAGCCAAGATAGTAGGGGATAATAGTGGGGGATCATTCCTAAGACTGTTTGCCCCTGAGGGGAGAATTATTATTATGACCTTGTACCACCGAGCAGGCATGTGCTCCTAGATGAATCAAATGC
The DNA here is from genome assembly GCA_013397315.1 of Donacobius atricapilla. Lineage (NCBI taxonomy): Eukaryota > Metazoa > Chordata > Aves > Passeriformes > Mimidae > Donacobius > Donacobius atricapilla. The sequence continues at coordinate 67,304 of WBMY01008054.1, read as the reverse complement.
AGGCCTTGGCAAAGCTCTCTGCCTGGGAATGTGGTTGCAGTATCTAGTTTTTAACACTACTGGAAGTGTTGCTATGGGCACTGAGGCACAGGAGCCAAATACAGGGGAAAGGAAATAATGAAAAATGCTGATTAGGAGCTCAGAGAAACTAATGGAACATTTGTGCTCAACAATGAAATGTAGCACTCTGTTAATTTGTTTCTTGGCTGTCTGTACTACATAGGATTTTTAACATACTTTTTTGTACATCACTATATAGTTTATTTAATACATTTTTACTCTATGGAATATTTAATATTCTCCTTTATTCCCTCTTAAGCTACCTACACATACCCATTCTGAAAAAAACCCACAGTCTTTTCCAACACAGCTAGATTGAGTCTAGTGATCATTCATTCTGTAGGAAATACAAAACAAACTCCCATGCTGACTGCTTAAGAGAACAGATATTAATTAGCACTCTTAGATGTGCTACAGACCAAAGAAAATGCTTCCTTCCATGAGAGCTTCCTTTTACTTATCCACCCTGGTATGGTATACCCTTTTCCTGCTGATTAATGAAATTTCATACCTATGTAATTTTCTCAGTGACATCCAGTGCACTATCACGATAAACAAACAAACAAAGATGAAACTTTGTGGTTTCCAACCCTTTATCTTTAGCCAGTTGTGACACTGGGGATTTGTTTCTCATTCCCAGACTTATTGATACTTAAAAAAAGAGCTATATTGACATGAAAATTTGACAAACCTGTAGTTTAGTTGTTCAAAGGGCAAGAATCTCTTGACGTTGGATATCTTCTTTTTAATTAAAAGTAGCATGCACTTGTACACCATAAAACAGTGCTGTTATCATAGAGCCACAGAATCAAAGAACAGGTTGGGTTGAGTCGGATTGTATTAAAAGGGTCATCTAGGTCCAAACCCCTGCCGTGGGCAGCAACGTCTTCCACTATCCCAGGTTACTTCAAGTCCTGGCCAACCCAGCCTTTAATGCTTCCATGGATGGAGTGGCCACAGCTTCTCTGGAGAACCTGTGCCTGGGTCTTACCACCCTCATCATAAAAACTTCTTTCCAATAGCTCATTTAACCCTACACTCACTCAGTTTCAAGATATTCCCGTTTGTCCCTCTAGGGGACACTGTCACTCTAGGCCCTTGTCCAAGGTCCCTCTCCAGCTGTCTTGGAGCCCCTTTAGGCACTGGAAAGGTGTCTAACATCTCCCTGAAGCCTTCTCTGCTCCAGCTGAACACCCCCTACACTCTCAGCTTGTCTCCATATCAGAGGTGCTCTTGCCCTCTGACCATCTTTGTGACCTCCTGTGGACCCATTTCAACAGTTCCACATCCTTCTTAAGGTGGGGCCCCAAATGCTTGATTCAGCACCTGCAGATGTGGTCTCAGAAAAACAAAGTAAAAGGGAGATTTAGCCCTGGTGACCGGGAAAATTCTAAGCTGTGACAGAGTAAACAGTGCCTGAAAGTTTGTCTTTTTTGCAGTATACTTGGCTTGTTGGCCTTCTGTGATCATAGTACTAACCGTTATGCTATAAAAACGCAGGGTTAAAAATGGTTTTTCTCATCAAACATATCTCAAGCTACTTTACAATGATATCGTACCAGGGTCACCAAAGCTGGGTGTCTGCCCAGAAATTATAAATAATCAGAGTATTATTACTTATTTTATATAAATATACACACATCCACCATCATACATATGTCCATGCATTTATAAAATGAAAAGGTAACGCAATGCAACACGGTAAACAGTCTAAATTTGCTAAAGTAAATTGAGAAAGTTCTTATTCTAGCTTCAACAAAATATTAATCCCAGTACAAAATGAGTTACCAGAAAACAGGTAAAAACTAGTGAAAAGAGATGGTCTCTCCCCTATTTATGTTACTAGCAATGGAAGGAACTTAATTTCTGGTTCATTAAGGTTTCATACTAAATTAGGCAATAATGGAAAGTTAGATGTAAGACAGTTTTGGGTAAAATTGTCCTGATTTTTTTTCTACCCAACATGTTTTATCCTAACCTGCTGAACTTAATGGGACCAGACATCCATTAACCTACAGACCTGTTAATTTCTCCTACTACTCCTGAGCTGAGGATCTGGTCCAGTGACATTTTTCACCTGTATAAATTATATGGGAAAAATTATTCTCCTAAATTGCACCAGAATCACACCTTTAGAATTAAAATACAGGGAAAGGCAAACCAGAAGAAGCAGATGGAGGACGAAGAACCTGGGAGCAGGCAGACAGAAGAAAACCTCATTCATTGTTCTGATCAGACGCATGCATGTGGGAACTGAAATAATACTCTGCTTAGCTAATCCGGCTTCGGAAACATGCAGCGCTGTAGATCAGGCATGATGACAGAACCTGATGCTTTTCCAAAGGAACAGGATTGTTTTAGCTGCTCGGCATGCACAGGGCCATACTGAGAACACCCAAACCCTTTTCCTCCTCAAATTCTTGAGCAGCCTCCCTCCACACCCACCTTGGACCTGTGAAGTGGCAGAGGGGAAGGGAGTGAGGGGAAGGCAGTGCTGTTCGATGTCACTATGGGGTGGTGCTGATCTAATCTCCCTGCTCAGAGCTCTTGATTTGATTTAGGATAGCAGTTGTTAAGAGCAGAAGGAGCTGCTGGCATGAATGGCATCCTTCTCAGCCAGCTACATTTTCCAACTGTCCTGAATATTGAAAAAAAAAAAAAAAAAAAAAGGAGAGGGAGAAGAGAGGCTGGGAAAGAGAGAGACTGAAAGAACAAGAGAGACCAAGCCTACAAAGAACAGTGGCTGCAGCTCACTCGGAGGAATTCCATTAAATGAAGTCATCCGTCATCTTGCCTTTTATTGATGAGTGGCATTGCTTGGCGACAAGTGACATGGCAGAACAAATGGCATCGGAGCTCTGGCTTCCTCTTCCACTGCACACAGAGACACACAGGCCCCAAAACAATGAGTCATTACTTATTACATCCATTATTAACTCAGCTCAGGCTCATTAGGCATGGAAAATGAGGAGGAAAAAAGGGAAAAAAGACCAAACCAGGAGCTAACTAGCATCAAGTACCCACAGGTTCAGGGAAAGGGTGTGGTGGGATGGCGAGGGAGGTGGACAGTTAAAATCTGCTACTCAACATTTGTGACATTGTTAAACCCTGAGGATGGTCGGTAGTTGATCATATGTTTTCCTTTTTCTGACAGGATTGCATTGAGGACTGTGCTTTAAAGGAACAAGGCCAAAAGAGCAGGAATGTAAGAACTACATCATTAACTACTGCAAGACTTTCAGAATAAAGTTTTTAAGAATGATGCAGATTTATTAGAGGAATCTCAGGTGAACACAAAAAAAAAAAAAAAAAAAAAAAAAAGGCAAGANAAAAAAAAGAAAGGAAGAAAAAAGAAGACAAATGGAGCTACTAAAATAGTCAATCAAGTCAAATGCAAGCATTTTCTTTTTGAGAGCAGAGTGAAGCAGAATTCCTGTGGGTCTTCCTGTCTGTGCCACTGGATTATTTTAACAGAAGGTTGGTTTTCTAAGAGTTAGACACCTAGCCTAAAAAGTGCCATGTACAAATTTCCTTTTCAGTCAAGAGAGAGCAATAATTTTCCTGCTGGATGACTTGTCCAATCTTAAAAAAAAAAAGCATAAAGCAGTTTAAATTAACTGCTACATCAAGATGTCAATATCTCTCTTTTGCTATAAAGAAAGCCTAGATGGCCAGTTTTGATGGAGCATATATTTTATAAACAGTTAAAGTTAAATGCGATGAGTTGGACTGTTGTTATCTTAGCTCTTCTCTGACCATGATGGCAACTGTTTTCTGAAGTGATGTGAAAACAAAATTTTTTCCACTTCCTCAACTACTCAGGACTAGAAAAATATCCTTAAGTGTGTCCATTCACATTTGAATAAATAAATAAATAAAACCACACAGGAAAAAATATAATGTGAGCCAAAGGAAGACCAAAAAAATACACATAAAACTAAAATGGAATTGAATGACTCTGAAAAAAACCAAGAGGTATATGGACCCACTCAAATAAAATGAGACAACAGTAAAACAATTCCAGTAAAAGCAAGGTTTTTTGAATTGTTTTAGTCTCCCATTCAGGTAAAAGGAAAATTATTCCAAATGTCTGTACCAGGTTCAATCTGATTCAAGTTTCAAAATTACCTCCTTTAATTTATCTATTTTTCTTGGCTAGGTTTCACATTTCTTTGTCAGTGTCCTTTGGCTTAAGGATAAGATAAAATAAAGAGATTGCTGAAGTATTGAGAAAGACCACTGACTGATATTTCAAAGATCAGCCAAAGTCGGGGTAGATATCTTGAGAATTCTCAAGGGAGCCTCGTCAGCCTGTGAAGTAAATGGGGACTGATAGCAGTGCAGGTGGTCCTCACCTCTGAGCACAGACTTACAGGTGGACTTCCTCAAATTATTTGGCACAAGACAGAATTTAAGATTCACATTGTGAATGCAACTAAAGCAAATTAAATTAGTTCTTGGAGTAAGTAGCTATATTTTCAATACAATCAACAGAACTAGTAATTGCTTGGATTTCTGAAGCCAGGTACTACAGGCTGTTTTCTTTTGTTGCTCCAAAACGACTAGCTGTATGTTACCTCTTGTAACTCCTGGCTTATAGCTGCTGTAACAGGAAGTGGACAGCTTACGATCTTACACTTTTATCTCCTCTAGAGGTTTGCTGGGAACCGGCAGTAGTGGGGAGTACAGCAAGATTCCTTCCAAGTTCATCTTGGCAAGAACATCTGTATTAAAGGCTGTTCTTCTGCTAATTAATTCTGAAAAGGTGCATGGAAGATAGTTGTGGTGCTTGACAGCTGCCCTAAATATCTTACTGTTGAGGTTGGTTAGCATATGCCGCTGATCAGATTCTTTCAGCTCAGATGCGTAAGTTGCAGTTGTCTTGTGCAAGAGATAACAGAACTAGGGGGAAAAAAAAAAAAAAAAGGAAATTGGTCCTTCTTAATATGGTAATTCAGCTGATGTTTCTCTGTATTCTTTTCATCACTCTATAGAGGCAGTTTACATACATTCAGTGTTATTTTAAAAACTTATTTTATTAAACAGAATGGAAAGCATCTTAGCCATTTTCATCTCTTTTTCTTCCTGTTTCAACATTTTCTTCTCCCTGTGAAAAATAAACCAAATAATGAAAAGTATAAGAAATCAAAGTTTCAGGGATAGGAGATATATCATTATTAGTCCTGTGGCATTGTGATGGGTTTCATTCACACACAACAACAAATAAATGATTCTTATATCAATAAATACTTTAAATAACTATCTGTAATATATCTGTGAGCTATAATAATACATTTTACTTTTAATCACAGAAAACACCATGTCTTAGACATATTCTTTCAAAAAAGGCATAAGAAAGGAGATTAATAACACCAAATGATACCTATATGTCATTGTGGCCAAATGTCCCCATTTATTCTACTGTTTGAAATTCAGAAAGGAAAATACACAAGTCATACCTTGGGCTTTCTATTTTGTAGCAAACATAAGAGTAGCTGAAATCAACTGTAGCATTTTGCCAATGACTCAGAATGTGTTAAAGAAGCAAGAAAAAATATAGATGCATTCATATGGTTTTTTTTTTTCCAATTAATTCTGAGGCATCTGTTTTGAACATTAAAAAACATTCTCTTTGTAAATATATAGCTATTAAAAAGAAAAATCATGGGTAGTCTTGGCAAGGTATCTACCTTCCCAAAATCTATGAGACTTGCATGAGTTCATTTAGAAGCTTAGGAGCTTCAGATCTCTTCACGTGAATGAGCTTCTCTGGATGCTCAGGCAATATCTCTGACACTACTCTAATTTGCCACCTCTGGAACATACTGTGGGAAATCATTGCTCATAGTTTGCAGCACCACAGCACACTCCACGGGAGCCTTGTGCAGTTGCTTTGGATGATCATCCTCTCCTGTTCGGAGCACTTGTCTCTGAGGATACAGTCTTGCAATGAGCTTTAATTATTCATCGACTTTCCCTTCAGCTGAGCCTGTCCCAAGGCCAGGCCTAGGGGTGGGAATCAGCTCACCTCGTGTGAAGTGTCTGTAGAGGAGAAATATAAGGGAGTCCATACTTCAGTCTCTCTTTCCATTAATAAAGAGAAATAGGAACATCTAGGGCACAATACAGTGACCCATTTTTTGACTTGCACCTTGGGATTAGATGAATGTGCCTTAAATGTACTTGATTCTCCATTGATTACAGGGACTCAAGTGACTGCCTCAGACATCAACAGCTATGTTTGGGCAGATGAATCTCACCCAGGAGGTTTACATTTTATTTAATGACTTTGCACTAAGGAACCAGAGACAAGGCACGTGAGAAAATGCCATCAAGGAAATATCATTCCCTCCTGCTTGTGGTATGGTGATGTTTTGTGCTAATGTTTCACAACTGTTGTCCATTTGTTTCCTCCTTTGCAGTGTCTGCAGTGTGAGGGGGCTGGAGGTGCCTCATCAGCCTGTCTCAATTCCACCCACAGCTGCTGTAGCGGGAGAAACCCTAATTTGGTACAATACACCAGTTGCTGACGTTAGCTCAGCAGCAGCAGCAGCTAAAAGACAGATGTAAAATCAGTAGCTGATGATTTTACATCAGAGCAGTGAAAGTAAAATCAATGAGAAGTTTTAAAATGGGGAATGGCTTAAATTTAACAAGGAAAATTAGGTCAATGTTTATTTTAGCAAACGGAAAGGTTTTCCCTCTCTCAGGCTAAGACTATGATTAACAGCATGCTGGAAACTAAAGATATTTTAGCAGAATCTTCCACTAAGCACAGGTTCTTGATGTCAAAAACACATCCTACATCTCTCAGAACATTCACGGATTCAAACAGTCCTGTATTATAGGACAAAATATTCAATGGAGTTGAAAATTATGCTACATTATAGGAAGGCAACGGACTTGGGGAAAACAAAATATTTTCTAAAGAGAAAGATTTTTTTTCCCTGAATTTTATTTTTTCTTCATTTAAATATGTCTTTATTTGTTAAAAAATGTTCTTTGTTTTCCCCCCAAATTTTAATTCCTTCTTTCCCCTTCACTTCTTTTTCTCTTATGCTTACTCCTTTTTCCTGAGGCTGAGGAAGGGATTATGGGTAAGGGAAAATAATAATAATAATAATTAAAAAAATAAACCAACCAACAAACAAACAAACAAACAAAAAAAAAAAAACAGGAAAAGAAAGGAGAAAAAAGAAACCCCAAAAAACTAAGAAAGACATTTAAATGAAGAACATAGAATACAGTACCATTCTTGAATTTTTTCACTTTTTTTTTCTTTCTCCACTTTGATAAAAATAAGAGTGAAAAACTGAAATAAGCCCCCTTGTAATGAAAAGAATTTTGAACTTGAACTTCTGTTAGCTCTATTGTTGCTCAGTAAAGGTCAAGCACAAGCTAAACTTTAATTGTGCATTCCCAAGGATATCACAATGAAACATTCATGTTCTCAGAGAAAGAGCCTTGAAACTCTTGGATTTAAAATATTTCTGCACATATTTCTAAGTAAGTGAGTATTTGAGTGTTTTGGTGTATAGGCAGCCCTTCAAGCATTTAAGATTCTGTGCTGAAACCTCTCTTATATAAAACACTCTTTGCTGAACCCTGTCCCAGAGATTTACGTATGCCCTCCTGTCAGTCTCCTCTAACATGTGAGACCAGATGTGAGCCGGTAGATTACAGCTTGTGTGTTTGCAGTTCTCTGACATTTTCTTGCATCGGCTCATCTCTTTACTCATTCTGGAAAAGTGTAATTTGGGAAGGCTTCTTTCTTATGTCTCATGTGTTTTAATGCTGCACTTCAACGTAAGGTATATGTGTACAAATATTATACACATGTATTCAGCTTTATAGATGTAGATGTTTATGTGCAGCCCAGCTGGCCAAGAGGCATCTGCCCAAATTGCTGATATTAGAAGCTAAGAGTTCTAAGAGCTGTGTGTAATTTTGCATGTCCCTGGTTAATATTTTTTTACCACTTAATAGTAAGGGAAAATTCTTCCTATTTTTAACAGTTCTCTCATACTCTGCTGTTACTGTTTCAACTCAGTTACTCGCCCTATTTTAAAATGAGATGACTAAACTAAATTAAAGAGGTTTTACTCTCTTGACAACCGGACTAGACAAATATTGATCTTTGGACAAAAGTTTGCATCACTTTCTAAAAGGAGTGTGGCTTTGGGAGGGATGAATCATCTTCTGAAAATATCTGCTTAAATGTTTCCATTTTTCCTATCTATGTCTGTGTCCACTTCTGTTTTCACTATGCCCCCAGCTATGTACATACCTAAATTGTAGACCACAAAAATTCTAGACTATTCTCCCTCCATTTACACAGCTGCTGTTTTCTCTGACTCTTGTAAAAGACAATGGTAGTGGTTTCTTAGCAGTGATTTTATGGTAAAGATAGGAGCCATATCAGTATCCGTATTAAATATACAGCGTAAAAATAAATGTTCTGGGATCCTTCCAGACAAAAATTATGAGGATACAAATCCTGGAGCCTTAGAACTCTATGGGGAATCTGCAACAGTGGATGAGATCTACATCATAATATTGAGACTGTGCATGAGATATAATATTTTGAGGCAGCATGAATATTAACAAGAAGGATTTTTAAACAGTAGTTTTTAACTAATTTCATAAATCTAAAATATTAACGGAGAGTACAACAAGTCATATATATTATGTTATACAAAATAAATGAAAAACAATATGTTATAAATACCAGATTATTTTCAAATCCTGATAGCCTTTCAGAACATACAGCATGATGAGACATCCAAATGAACCTGCTTGATATAGTGTAATGTATTTATTCAAGGTCTTATTTTTATTAGATTCTTCATATACAGTCATGTAAAGCACACAAAGTGCCTGGTATGTATAATCAATCCATTATCCTTATCTAGATTTACATTTCTTCCCCAGAAAGAAAATAAGATGATCTCCCTAACACACTATTTTAAGATTCAGGTTTTGGATGCAAGCTTTTAATTGCCATGACAGAAATGTGTTTACTGTGTCTAAAGATATGCAAACTCCTTTATAAGTAACTCGATAGTCTAATATGTGTTTGTTTGTGATCTTTTTCTGTTAGGGGCTGATCCAGAGCTCTTTGAAGTCCATGGGGGTTTTTTTGCTGACTTCAAAGGGCTTTTGGCTCAGACCCTTATCCTTAAACACTGAATAGATTAACAACTGATTTGTGAATAGCTTGCAATGTCAAAAGGAATAGGAAAAAGCCAACCTTTACAAAATAATGTATCTAGTGAACACTATTTAACCATATCTATTGATATATGTAGTAATAATTTACTGGTACCACAATGGCATATGTACACAATTGTGCTGGCAGAACAAAAATAGGGAAAATGGAAATATTTAATGATATCCTTGTATTTTATACACAGCTTCACCAAAGCCTATTCCAAGAGTGAGGCCACTGGAGTATTCAAGGATGCACAACCATTTCCTAGGCAGAAGTTCTTTCCCAGATGTTCAATTTGACCTGGGGCAACTCAATCAAAGTCTGTAAGGTTTCCAACATTTCTAGTGGGGATTTATTTTTAAAAATGTGGCATATGGATTTTTCTGGCAATAATGAAATATAGCTGTGCACACTCCATTAAATAAAATGAGACTTTAATCCTTAAAACTGTGAGAGTAACTGGAATTAGAAAGTTGGGAGCTGGGAAAAAGAGAATATGCTGAGGATGATGAAAGAGAAGAACTTTAGGAAGGACATTTTAGCAGGTGACCTGGGTAAAATGGAATGAACCATTTGGAATGCATGAATTCAAAGGAAATATAACCATTCCTGAAAAGACAGATAGATGTAGCATGGTAAAATAAACTCAGGAAGAAATAAGTCAGATAAAAAGATGAAGAGTGACTTAACAGCCTTAAAATCTATTTAAATAATTAGATTTTGTTTTTTTTTGTGGAATTCTTTCTGTATTTCAACCACTTGGAAGTTAAAAGCATTAAATACTGCTTTGGGTAATTAACTGACTTGACTTGCACTACAACACTTTTGAAACTTTCAAAGCAGGATGAGAGGCTTAAGAATCTCTACTTTCATAAATTCAGTTCCAGTTTCAAAGAAATTAAAACACCAGTAGACAAAGCAGAGGGAAAATAACTTCATATAATATTTCTGGGATTTCTTATGGATATAGGGCCTGATCTTTTAGTTTGTGCAGTTTACACCCCAACATAAACTGGGAATGTTAAGATTTAGAAGGAATAGTTTCCCTATATTGCTTCAGAAGGCCTGATCGCAGAATGAGCAATATCACGTAGAATCACATTTACTGTCTGAGACCTCTGGAGCTCAGCAGAGCCATTCTTTACAGGAGTATGTTCTTCTGCCTCTTCTCATTTTTTTTTTCTCCTGGTCCTAAGAACCCTTTTTCTCTTCCAACTTATTTAAAGCTTCAAAATACTTTTAATATTTTTTTTCTTTATATATTTATAAAGACAGTATTTCTACTCGTAGCATGTTCCATTTAAGCTTACATTTAGGAGATATTTCTATGGTGACCTCTGTAAGAACATCCAGACCCAGTCCTTTAAGAGCAAATGGTTGTGTGCACCTACATAGCTGTCTGTGTAGATGTAAAGTAAGTCCCCTCACTACAGTTAACAGATATGAGCATTACTGAGTCCATTTGGCACTTAGGAAATAATAAATAACAACAATGACAGCAACAACAACAATAACAAAGAAAAACTATAATAATTTAATTCCACGTAATTGAACTTTTTTCTGGCTAGCCATGGCAGTGGGGAGTCCATTATGCCACCAAAATTGTGTGCTAAACATGAGCCCTTCTACAGAGAAGTTTAAGCAGCTGCTGCTGAGGTCTTGTTGTACTGCAGAAGCACTCACCTGGTCAAAACCTCATGGTACAGAGACATCAATCTCCCTCCCTGCTGGCTGCTGAGTTCACTCTGTAGACAGCCAGTGTTGCTGTCAGTTCTGTGTTCTTGATGGACAGCAGAGTTCACTAAAAATGCACCAGAGTAGGGCATTGTTTTTTACATTGACACAAGAGGTTTGCAGTGCCAGAGACAGTGACAGTAGAATTTGTGGCTTTGGTAGGAAATTAAGGATTTTTAAGGGGAAATTATGTTACCTTCTTCATTGACTCAAATGCAGAGAGTTAGCGTTGTACCTTCTATTCTTTCTTTAGCTTAAAAATATACTGTGTAAAGGGTCAGAGATGTCTAAGAGACTATTCAAGTATGTAAATGTTTGAGATATTTTGTCTCTTGCAAAAGAGCAGAGCCAGCAAGGCTCATACTTGTAACAACCCAGACTGAAAATGTAACTTCAGACACAGTTTAAGCATCTAAATCTATTATAATTTCTCATAAAACCCTATCCTAACTGCTGGGGCATCTCAGTATTCACAGTTGTC
>WBMY01008054.1:45052-55751 GCA_013397315.1 Donacobius atricapilla | reverse complement strand
ACAAGACTTGCAGAACTCCTTAAAACTCCATTACTGCCTGTAGCCAAAGCCATCATCTTGACATAGGCGAGCAGTCCAGCAGCTGCTTTCACCTCAGTCTGATTAGGTGGCAGTGCTGGGTTTTGTACAAATCAGTCTGTCTTGTTCTGAAGTGCACAGTGTATACCACTGATTACAGCACCCAGTTTTCACTTTTTATTTTACACAGATGTCCCTCCCTTGTGTTAGAAACCTCCAATGTCCACTTCCCAGAACTCATGAGAATGCCCTAACTACTATCCTTAATGTAATCCTGCTTTACTGTCTTTATGGCCCCCAAATTACCTAAACTTGTTGTTTCCTTTTTTTTTTTTTTTTTTTTTTTTTTAATGTTTAGGGAAAGACAAACAAGGTAGTATAAGCTGAAGTGTAGTGTAGATGGACATCCACCCAAGAATATGTTCTTATTCTGTTACAGCTGTCATATAACTTGTATTTTTCCCCCAAGTGTAAGAAAGTTTCTCCTTATTACTAAAAGATCACACACAAGCACTTACCATCAGGTATGTTTGTAAAGACAAATCTTGCCTTGTTTAACAAAAGCTTGCTGAATATTATCAAACTTTTGAATATATGTAGAAAAGATGCAAGATTAAATACCTTAGTATAAAAACAGAGTTATTAAGCCTAGATTGGCATAGAAAAGCTGTTTGGAAGAAATACTCATGAGACTGCTTCACTCATAGAGTCACAGAATGTTTTGCGTTGGTAGGGACCATATTTTTCCATATTTTTCCAACCGCCTACCCAGGGCAGGAACACCTTCTACCAGACCAGGTTGCTCCAAGCTCCATCCAGCCTGGTCTTGAATACTTCCAGGGATGGGGAAGACCCAGATTCTCTGGGCAACCTGTGCCAGGACCTCACAGTCAAGAATTCTTCCATAATTTTTAATTTAATTCTATCCTCCTTCCTCTTAAAACCACTACCACTTGTCCTATGACAACATACAATTTCATAGTTCCCTCTCAAGCTCTCTGATAGCCCCTTTAGTACTGGAATGCGCAATAATGTCCCTCTCTTTTCCCAATGAACAATCCCAGCTGTCTTAGAAGAGGTGCTCCAACCCCACGGCCTCCTCTGAAGCCATTCTAACAAGTCCTCAATTCTCTTGTGTTGGGACTCCCAGAGCTGGAGGCAGTACTGCAGTTGGGGATCTCACAAGAGCAGAGTAGAGAAAGAGAGAATCACCCCCTGACCTGCTGAAAATCTGCTGGTCACCTTCAAGGGGTACTCCCTTGGCTTTGAAATGGAGTCACCTAAAGCTAAAGATGAGGTCACTCACATCATCCTGTTGGTGGCTGCACAGAGTGAGGAGCTGTAAGGATGCTGTCCAATGGTCACTGTTACTGGACTGGGCTTTGGACTTGTCTCAGTTACCCAGCAGCAGAGGCTGCAGCTCTCCTCCTCCCTCAGTAAACCAGCACATTTCTCTGGCTTCTAAAACTTGTTCTCAGTATTAATTTCCTGAGGAATAATTTTTCATCAAGCGACATACAGAGTGAAAATGATTCTCTGAGAGAGTGGCTGGAAAGCATGAATGGAAAGACAAGCAATGCCTGGTGTTCCCAAAGGATTTTGCATGGAAAGTGGAAATGTGAAAGTTAACTTGCTTTGATAAATTGAACGCACAACTAGGAAGCTGTGGAGAGCTTTGTGACCCAGTCTAACCCACAACTTGCCCACGTGTCTATTTTTCTTCTGTGTTCCTATTAATCTTTAAGCTCACAGAAAGTCAGAGCCCACTACACAGAGAAAGAAGATGCGGCTGAATGACAAGCTTGTACTTAACAGCAATAACAGGTTAAAGTAAGTGACTGTCATCCTTAACCGCACACATCTGCAAATCCCAAGAATACTTTGACTTTATGTATACAGCTGAATCTTATGGTGAAAATTTTTACTGTCTGCTTAATGTATTTTGCTTTTCCTGGTAATTCTTACTCTGGGTGTAAATGTGTTTTCCTTAAATGTGGGGGGGTTGTTCTTTTTCTTTTTCTTTTTCTTTTTCTTTTTCTTTTTCTTTTTCTTTTTCTTTTTCTTTTTCTTTTTCTTTTTCTTTTTCTTTTTCTTTTTCTTTTTCTTCCTCTTTTTCTTTTTCTTTTTCTTCCTCTTTTTCTTTTTCATCCTATCTAATCCAATGATCTTTGAGAAGCTGAAATCCTTCCTTGATTTAATTGAGTGTAATCATATATTGCGTTTCTGAGGTATTTCCCTTTTAGCTCAGTTTTACTAAATCATAAACTTAACTCTATTAGGTCTAGTGATATGCAAATGATTCCTTTAAAAATCCACCCCCTAAGCTCTGGAGATCTGGGGTGTAATAACTGCAGAAATCAGAGCCTCTGGGGTTTATCTGTTGTTAGTCCTGTCAGAAGTGGCATCCCTGAATATACACTGATGTCTTCCACCCCTCACCCCTCCCTGAATGTATTTATTTGCAGATTGTAGCATTTTTGAGTCTTTGAAGTGGCACCTAAAACTAAATTGCCACCCACACTTTAGTCTATTTAGGTCAGAGTGACTTCAAACTGGAGAGAAAAAAGCCACACACGCGCAGGCACACATGCACACGCTCGCACAAACAAAACCGATGCAGAGAAAATCAAATAATGAGGTGCAGCCACCCAAGGCTGGTGTGACAATCAACATATGGGGAATTATTGTGAGAGCCGGGCTGGGCTTCAAATGGGCTTGTTTTGCCTGGAACCCTGAGATGAGCTGAAAAAGGCAGAGTCGGTTGCTTCGCTAGTCACTGCTACCTGCAGAGAAACAAGCAACCATAAAAAGAAACAAAACAATAGAGAAATAGGTGCAGAGGGAGCTGCTGTGGAATGGCGAAGGACGGGCCCACTGGCACCTCCAAGAGCGCTCCTAAAACTGCTGATTAGAAATACTTTCTGCGGCGGTTGTTACCAAAGCCAGACCTTGGACTTTCGGCCTTCCTCTGTGGCTGAGACACCTACACAGAGAGGATTCCTGTTATCATTCCTGATGATGATTAAACATCACCAAGGGAGGGCAGGCATGAGTTCATTTCACTGGGTTGGGCACTGCCAACACCAAAGGTTGTGGTGGGGCTCTGCTTCAAACACTGAAACAGCACATAAAGCATAGACAGGAGGATTGCTCTTGTGGTTTTGTAATCCAGGGACTTCAAAGGGTGTCACTTCATAGGGTAGGATTTTAAGAAGAAATGTAAAACTCCAAAAAGGAAAATATTCTTGAAAAAATGAAAAAAATAATCATAAATACCTTACAGAATCCCATCTACATGCCAAGGGATATAGAGAATAGGGCAGTACTGCCCATGGCAGGGGAGTTACACTACATGTCCTTTAAGGTCCCTTCCAGCCCAAAGCATTCTGTGATTTTATGATTCAAGAAAGGAAACTGTCCAAAATAAAAAGAGGGGGTGGATTCAGTTCATGAAGCTCTGTTCTTTGGTTGATGTCTGAGACAGAAAGAAGAGACAACTTGAGATGACGCCCATCTCTCTCATCACATTTAGACAATTCATTAGATTTTCATAGTCTAAATTATATCATCTTGGAAAGGCAGAAAAATATTAGTTTAATTTTATTATTTTATTCATATTGATCTGGCTGCACAAGTTGAATAACATGCATTTATGTCAGTCCATATATAGATTTGATTTAAAGTAATGACTAACGTTGAGCATGTTCTGTTAAAATAATTCCTCCATACCAGAATTAAGAAATGTGATAGTATAAAGAGGTGTTGGGATTCAAATTTCTTTTTTTTCACTCAGAAAAAAAAAAAATTGTATTATATGTAGTATCTGTATGAAAACAAAAGACGTGTCAAAACTTACCAGAAAAATGAATTTCAAAAATGTCAGGATTTCTAGGATGACGGACTTTCTTCATCCTTTTGGGGAAAACAGAGGGTTTCAACATGACAAAAAGGATGAGAAAATAATGCCAAGTAATATAATTGCCTTTAACTTAGAGTTATCAAAATCTCATCTTTTACAAAATTTAATGTGTATCCAAATGTAAGTGCAAAGTTAAAATGCCAATGCAAGTCCAGATTGTACTTATCTAAAAGTAAATAGGTGAATTCCAAGATGACATGAGGGTTTGCCCATATTAACATTACTGTTTCAGATTTTTCAGTGGATTGTCTGATATTCCCTTGCTGGTCTACTTAGACCTGATGATGGTTATACTTCCCGTAGATCACCAGTGCACTCCAGATGCCCACAGATGTGTGGCTTCAGGGCCCCACTGAAGTTGCCCCTTGAAATGAAAATGATACGGAGATGTTTTCCCAGCCATTGACACAGGTAAATACCGTCAGATTAATGGGATTGAATTCCTGAGAAACACGAGGTGGTAAAATGTGACTGTGCTGGTGCGTGTGTGTGTTCCTGTGTGTATGTAATACAGTTATAACCATGCCAGCAAAAAAAATATTGCCAGCACTAAGATGCTACAGAGATCTTAGCACCATATTGTATTGTGGTAAATATTTATTTCTTTGTTCTGCTGTAGTTTTATACCCTTCTTAAAACACATTATTGAGAGTGTTTCCCCTATTCCCTACTAGTGATTAGTCAGTCATGAGTTAGAAAGTTCCAAAAGAAATTGTGTATATATACAATAAAATAATTTTTCATTTTTATAGCTGTAATAAAAGAAAAAAGAAAGGAAAACAAAACCCAGCCAAAAAAAAGAAAATTAAATAAAACATTGAATGCTACTAAAAGGAGAAATAAAAGACACAAGTAACAATGGCAAGTCAGGATTCAGCTAGAGCATTCAAATCATACAGGAAATGTGAAAAGCATTCAGCACTGGTATTCAACCAGCAATATGCATAAAACAAGGAGATATTATTCCCAAGGTGATGCACGTCTCTCACCCAGGGCAAACTCAGGCTAACTAGAAAAGTCAAACACTTATCATGAAAATTATGTGAAGGATTATAAGAACAACATCCCTGTCATTCTTACAGAAGAAACACAAACTATAAAATCCCTAATGCCAGTTATTTAGTGAGGTGTAGGTTTCATTTTCTTTTTCATCTTTTTCTTTCCTTTCAGCTTGACAAAGATAACTTGTCTAAACAATAGAAATACCTCCTGTGCTGCACCAGTTCAATCCCAAATCTATCAAGGTAATAATGTGGTCTGAAAAACCATCACAGAAGCTCACTGAAAATATTACTGAACATACACCCCAGAGAGGTAATATGGCGTATGGTTCACATCAGGGAGATGAAAATCAAGTTAAAATACAGGCTAAGTGACGTGCTCTGGGTCTCACCAATATTTTGTGGCAGACTGAGGGTGTGAACCCAGACTAATGTTCTGATCAGCACTTGACTACATAGACTTTGATTTAAATAGCTTAGTTAAAACAGAGATAGCTGTAAATCCTGAACTCAAAGTCAGAAAAATTAAGCAGAGAGGAAGTCATTTGCATATATGTAACTTTGAGAGAGAACTGTCAATTAAACAAGTAATTTTAAAGACTGAAAGTATTGTTTTAAACACAAGACTATGCATTCTGAGAAGCAGGGACTTGTTTTTGTTGACATTTGTTTGCTGATGTTCTACTCTCAGATAATTGCTATTCAGCAAGAATTTGGGTGATATTATCTGAATATGAAACATGCAGAAGCCTAAGTATGCCACACATTTAGCAGTATCATACATGCTGTTAGATTATTGCTACAATCAGCTGAAAATACTAATTTGAAAGACATTTATGACAACACCCAGGGTCACAGATACTAAAGATATTTGAACTTAGAATTAGCTAAACCAGGAGTAAAAACGAGGTTACAAGAACAGACAGCAAAATATTGATCAGCTCAATCCTCTGAAGTTGTTTGAGTCTTTCTATCCCTTTCCCTTTACCTTTCCCTTTCCTCTTTCCCTTTCCCTTTCCTCTTTCCCTTTCCTCTTTCCCTTCCCTCTTCCTCCTCTTCCTCTTCTTCCTTCCTCCTCTTCCTCTTTTTCCTCTTCTTCTTCTTCTTCTTCTTCTTCTTCTTCTTCTTCTTCTTCTTCACAGCACGTCACATTTGCCTCTGGCACAGCTACTACAGAGGGGAGCTACTACAGAGAACAGCCCCAGTTCCTTCAGGTGTGAAGCTGTAAAGTCAAGCAGCCCTGTTCAAGCAGGTGAAGACTTGTTTCAGCCTTAGATGGGCTTAAAAATAGTCTACACTCAGAACTTAGTCCAGGTAAGAAACAGCCAGCAACTCTAAAGCAAACTAGATTTTTTTGGGGGTCAGGATATAAAACACATCAAATCTTTTCTTACAGAAAAAACAGATGGTATAAATCTGACCCAGTAATTTAAGTGACAAAGAAGTAACTTTTGTTGACTTTCTCATGATATATTTTCATAACTGCTTTTAACATTTCCTGTTTACCAAGGTTCCTAAATACTGATTTTAAATCTGCCTTACCCAGTACTTTTCCCTCACCTTTGTTCAGTTGTTTCATTAAGCTTTTGAGGGGTCATTCAGAGAGTTGTTTATATAATCTGATTTCCTCTCTCTGGAAAAAGCTTTCTCCATTTCATTACATATAAAGAACACACAGAAAGGTGGTGAAACTGATTCAGACACAATGAAGGTAAAATATTACAGAACAGTCCTACTTTCTTTACAACATGAGATACAGAAAGATATTTTTACTGTGCTCCAGTTGCTGACCAACTCTTGTCCTCTTCCAGCCACACAGATTAGCATTTCTGAAACTATTTTATCATTTTCATATTGTCCCAGTCTATTCTTTCACTTCTCTATCATTCCTAAACCTTCTGGGATTCACAGGGTAGACAGACCAGGCACTTCAGAAGACATGACTGAAGGGAAGCATGCTGAACAGAAGCCTCTTTGAATGCATGGTTTTCCTACTTGGTCTGGACTAGGAGATTTGATATTGATTTCCACATTTTTTAGAGAGAAACTTAGAAATTTAATCTTAATTACAGGTTTTTCTGATGCTGGAGGTAAGTATGAGTGTATTCTCAATTATCTATATTAAAACTATTCATTTTGCATGCCATTACTAAGAAAATTACATGCTCAAGTAATAAACTTAGGAGTAATGTTCACATAAGTGAAGGTACAGAGCTCTAAGTGACTATGCTTTTACCTCCATTTTAAACTCATAATTCTAAAAAGATACAGGATTAGAATGAAAAATATTTTTGTATCATATGACTGTCTGAACCCAAAGATACTTTTCTTCACATCTTTGTTTTATTTTGTCCTCCCCATCTCCATCCCCTGCTCCTGTCTCCCTTTGCCACTGTCATGGTGACAAAGGACAAAGGCTGCTGTTACACCTTGGATGACCCAGAGGTTGAATCACGGGCATTACACGAACATGACCACCGTGCTCAAGAGTCCCTCTGTGAATCTGAGTGTGTTCCCAAGAAGGGATCACATGTACGTCTGGCAAAACGTGTTTCATTAGGAGATCTCAGAGCCTTTCTGTGTAAGTCAACAGCATTGTTTTACAGCTAAGACATTAAGAGAAGTATTCAGCTGAATTCTATTCAGATTTAGTGACTAAATTAAAAAAAAATAACAACAAAAACAACAAAACAAACTGAAACTCTAAGTCATTACATACTCCTAACAGCCCAGCTCAATGCTGTATATATTTGGAAATCAGGTAGTATCTGTTGTAAATCAGGTAGTATCTGTTCTGACTACTTTTTCATCAAGTGCAGTTTTGTTATTAAGGCATCAGTACTCTACCATTTTAAGCTCCTCTCTGAATCTTTGTTTTTTGCTTTTTTTTTTTCTTTTCACAGAGTACATGAAGAAGGAATCAAGGTGATTAGTGGCCATGTGGTGGTCAAGTGAAAATAATACTGAAGTTTGCAAACATTTAGAGAGATGAACATGAGCGACTTGCACAGGCCCTTAAATAAAATTTATATATAACCTCTCTAAAATGCTCCACAGGTTTCATATAAAAAACACAAAATATATTCTAATCCCTGATTTTTTGCCCTACCATGGCAGTAAATGAAAAACCTAATGGCAAAGAACATCTGGAGTTACCTTAATTCATAATTAAATATTCCTTCTCTTAATTTCTTTTCTGCTGCCTGCCTCGTCTCCTTCTCCCTGCCTCTCCACCAACTCAACCCTTTTTTCCTTTTTTTTTTTTTCCTTTTTTCTTTCCCCTGGATATATTGGAAAATAAATTAGTTGGATTTGTGCTATCAGGAGTCTGTCATTAGGGGTATATTTGTCTTTTTCTGCTTCCCTTGTGGTTTCTATCAAAGGTTCAAGCATGTGTGTTATATCTCTCTTTATCTCCATTGTGTTTTAACTTAGAAGGGAAAGAAAACAGAAAAGATATTTTATCTCCTCGTGTACCATATAAGGATCAGTCGCATTGAAGTAGCTCCCGTATCTCTCTTCTGCTTCCCATGTCCACAGATTGTTTGATCCTGCTGACCAAACTGAAACAATAAGCGAGAATGTGATTTAGATAAGATTTCTTCTGGGTTACTGAATTATTGGAAGTCTGGGTAACAGTGCCAGTTTGTGCATTCTTTATACCAGTTTGAACTTATTGTAAACATGACTTTCTATAACTTTCAGAAAAGTAAATACAAATATGGAGAAGAAAAAATTAATTTTAGTGAAAAGACGTTTGTTACAGTTGTTTTGTCAATTTGAAGTATAATTGTATCTCCTTCTTACAAATATGAATATAGGATTATTTTGAACCCCCCAAATTAGTTCAGTTAAACTTGGATGGAACAACAGATGTGCATTTCTTATCCTCCATGTATCTTCGTTCCACAAAATGCAGGAAACTACTTCAAAATATAAAGACTTTGCATCAGATTTCAAAGACCACTTTGGATCACTCAATCTGTGACTTCTTTGAATGAAGTAAGCAGTGTTTCTTATCCTCCTTTTCCAAACTCACAGTGTTATGGACAGAACAAAACAACAACAAGCCCTCCAGAATCAAATGCATCCATTCAAATTACTCAAGTCTTGTAAATGTGATCAGCATGAAAAACATATTTTAGAGAACAAAATTATTGTAGTGGGACGTAATTTTTTCCTTATTTTTCTTTCCCACAGAATGATTGGCTCTGTGTTTTGCCTCAAACCTCAGTTGTACTGAAGCACACCCCTAGCTGAGTGCCCATGGAAAGCTCCATGTGATTTGGTTTGACCAAATACTTCAGCATCCTTGTAAAATAAAGCTTAGGTTGACTGAGCAATAAATGTGATATGGGTAAAGTCAATCGAATTTACTAGTGCTTTTGCATTGCCAAATGTGAAATGTGTCTGACCCCTTTATATATGCAATATATTAACCATGAATTTGCATTTTGTATGCTGTAATATCCACATTTTCTGCCTTTTTTCTTTTTCCCCTAATTTCGCATTTAAATGAACAATAAAGGAATTACTTGTTTGGAAAAGAAAAAAAAAAGGAACACAGCCTATAATATAATGTATAACACTAGTGCTAATTTGCTGAATATTATATTCTTAAATTATTCACTTTCTGGCTATAGAAAGCAAAGAGTAAGAGAGGGCAAGATTCTGACTGAGAGAGAGGTAAAAATATAGCCAAAGATGACTTAAGTGGTGATAAAAATACAGTGGCTGGGACAGATGTCTGAATTATTCATTTCTATTGATACCATAAACACTGCATGGGGCAGGCTGTAATATATGTCTTGGAGGTCACAAAGATAATGAAATCAGTTGTTTATTTCAATAAAAATCATAGGAAGGACTTTTGATTAAATAATAAGGATCTGTTAACCTTCATTTCTTTGCATACTTTTAAAGGGAATGTAGGGAAGAGTGGAAAAATATTCTCTTTTGCACTGAGAAATGTTTTTTTCTCTCAAAGAGAATTCTGCCTTGTGATAAAGTTACTTAATTCTTTTATTTTGACATGAAAACACTGCCACTTTCAAAACCCGAGCTGTGTCAGAGTTTCAGGCCGCTCCTGTGACTTCAGAACTTAGCACCATTTCCAAGCTTTCCATTTGCCCATTTGTTGGCACTCACATGTCCCTTAGATGATTACGTCTTTGGGGAAGGAGCTGGTGCTTTATTGTCTGTGTAGAAGCCAAGCAGTATATGAGTGACTTGCAAACTGATCCAACAAACATGGTCATACCTTCTTGTTATCACCACTCTGTGGAAGATTCCTCCCCTATGGAATAGATTCTGGCAACTATGGGACCAGCTCAGAACAAGTTCAACAGGTGGGGAAGATGCTAAATTGTCTCTGGTCTCCTAGGCCATGGTAAAAGAGTGAGCACGTCCAAGAGGACTCCCTCCATTTCCACTGTGGCTTCTGGAGAATCTTCCCATTCCATTACTCAGTGGACATCTCCAACAGCCTGTTTGTGTAAAGTTACATGATATGAAAATGTGTTTTAATAACAGCTGTATTTACACTAATCGGTGAAGAAACCAGAGATACTCTTTTGATATAGAGGGAATAGATTAGTGTTTCACTGTTGCATGGGAAATTGTTCTAATGATGTGCCCAAGACTTTTGATTCCTGAAACATGTATCAGTGTTATGTTATCAATGAGATACTGATGAGAGATCAATGTTAATGAAATACGTTACTTATTCAATGGTATTTGAGTTAAGCATCTTAGGTGGCAT
>WBMY01008054.1:26504-41118 GCA_013397315.1 Donacobius atricapilla | reverse complement strand
TGTGTGCATAATTAGGTCAGGATGTTTTCACCTAAGGATAGTCCTGTCCCAGAACACCTTCTGGAGTCCAACTAACAAAGAAAAAACAATCCTTAAACGCCTTTTAAAGACATCGCAAAGAGAAAATATAGGAGTTTTTTACCAAAAGTTTCTCATTATCAAATTCTCAGAGAGTTGTGGAGTAGAAATGCATATTGTGAGCAATGTAAACTATACAAATGGAAGAAAAGAAAGCAAGTTCATGTAAAAATGAACAAAAATTATAAAAATTAAATTTCCTAATTAATAATCAATAATCTTCAATATTTTGAAAAAAGATTTTTTTTTCTTAATAATTTTGAAAAGGGTGTTAATCGATTTTCCAACAGTGAGAAAATTGAACAGTCACCGGTCCATCTTAAATTTCACTACCTTGACTTCTGCCACACTGGTTTACATTTCTGAGGACTGGCTGTGTCTCACTTCCTGTCTGAACTTCTTAGGACTGTAATGGTCACTGCAGATTACTCAGTTTCTTTATTCTTATTTGATAATTAACTCAACATCTTCTTTTAAACCCAAACAATTTGATACAATAATTCTGCAATATCTGCACTTTATCTGTTTTAAGAGTCTTAGTAGATTGGGAGTAGACGAATGTATGAGCAAAATAGCAGATGATCATAAACATCTAGAGTAAAATTTCACCCAAAGATATTAGCTATTGCATGCAGAAATACTTTTTTTTTTTTTAATATACATTCCAATTTATTTCTGACCTGTATTTAAAACCCTGTGTTTATGTTGATTTTAGAATGAGGCTTTGTTAAACTATCTACAAATGGGTATGGTATGTGTGGGATGATATTACTTTGTAGCTAGAACATGTTAAAATAGCTTGTATTGGTTTAGCATAAATGGTAGGAAAAACCAATTGTTGATCCGTTTTGGAACTAACAGCTAAGCTGGCCAATCAGGTAAAAAGTGTACACCCCTTGGGACACCGCTTAAATGCAGGAATCTTGGGAGACCCGCCCTCTTTCCATGGACCCAGCCATGAGGTAACATCGCGGCCGGGCCGGGAGGGGTCCGGGCCCAGGGCCCCACCGGCCCCGGGAGTCCCCGGGAGCTGCGGCCGGGCCGAGAGGCCTGGATCAGGGCCAGCCCTCTGGATAGCCGGGTGGGCTTGGGGCATCTGAGCTCGGCAGATGCCGCAGAGACGGGGAGATGGCCCCGGCCTCCTCCTCCAGCCCCCGGGTCCCCGGAGAGCAGCACCGAGCCCTGGCTGGGTTAAAAACG
Source organism: Donacobius atricapilla (assembly GCA_013397315.1). Classification (NCBI taxonomy): domain Eukaryota; kingdom Metazoa; phylum Chordata; class Aves; order Passeriformes; family Mimidae; genus Donacobius; species Donacobius atricapilla. The sequence continues at coordinate 39,840 of WBMY01008054.1, read as the reverse complement.
CACCCCATAAGACCGAGGGGTGGAAAAGGAGAGAAGACCCGGGCTCCCATTTCTGAGCTTTTTCTACAGCTCGCGGATCTGTCGCTTTCGGAGATGCCGCGGCTCACGGCTGAGACCACGTGGCGTGTGCAAGCCTGGGCAAGTTCCTGAACATTAACTCTTTCTTAACACCGACTGAGACTGTTTTCAAACTCTACCCCTCCTCAAAGAGAGAAGAAAGGCTAAATCGGAGGTATGCAAAGGAATTATATGAAGATATCAAAGTCAGTAAAGAAAGAATGACTTTTTGAGTGGGAAAGATGACAAGTTGCCTTAGTTTGGGGCTTTAAATCTCCTTAATTCATGGTAACAGACTATAATTCTTCCTTTTTTTTTGCTGGATTAAAAAACTGGGGAGGTGCTTTTCCAGATTCAAGCAAGGGTGTCTGATTTTTACTGAGTGGACATTTGAGTTAGAAACTATAATATTTGAACTTTTCTGAAATGGATGTTGAAGTAGAAATTGATGCAGTGATCCTATTGAGATGTCTTGGAGCCTTGTCACCAGTGAAGAATAAGAAGTCCTTTATTGTGAAGCTGTGCATCTTTAAAAGGTGAAACCCCGTGTTTTAAGTCCACAGCCCTTATGCAGTCATATGAAAGGCTGCATTTGGGAAACTCACAAATGCAGATTGTCGGGCGGGCTGCGTTTGTGGGAGCTGGAAGCCACAAACAGAATGTGTCTCTTGTGGAAAGTTACCAGAAGAATCAGGAGGGACTTGTCTCTCTCAAAAGACTGAATGAAAGACTATTTTATTAAGTGGTACTGACTTAAGAGTTCTGATGTTCTGTCTCTTTGCATTGTTTTTGTGGAAAAGTAGATTGTTGCTAGGGAGGAGGGGGTTTGTTTTTGAGAGGGTTTCGTGGTTGGTTTTTGTTTGTTCACCTTTAGTGTATGTTAATAAATCTGTTTCTATTTTAAAATTGAACCTGTTTTGCTTTTATTTTAATCCTATTCCACTAAAATGAAAATTCGGCGAATGTGATAACCACTACATTTTTTGGTGTTCCCGCCCGGTTGTTGAATTTTAACCCATTACATAGCTCTATGAAGAAAATGACATAAGTAATACCCTCAAACTTCTTCCCATATATCCAGCTGAATCTTTTACTGAATTGTACTCTCTGCTACAACTTTTCCTCTGTATGGCAGTTTTAACCAGACTAATGTCGGAAACATTACCATCTTTTTTCCCAACCATTATAAGGTCATAATCTGTTTTAGTCAGAGATCCAAATTCTCCTGAAGTAGATCTTAAGCAATCAGCTTTAAGTATATCACACCAGATTGGCCTTTTGCTGTACTAATTTTAAGCTAGGATGAATTATTTTACTCATACCTGTCCTGGCAAAATCCAATTTCACTATTCTCCCCAAGCATTTCCTCTGGCTAGCAGCTGCCCTCCTTGGGGACTGTCCATTAGTACCTCTGAGCATGAGGTGACTTTACCTTCCTGACCAAGAACCATGAAGAAATATGTGCCACAGAGGCTCATTTGGAGTGCCTAAATCATGTTAAATGCAGGTGAAATTTGCGTTGTAACATAATTTAAAGCAAAACCTAGCTTTGTGCCTTGGAAACACCTACCCCTGATAAATACATGCTTATGGCCAACATGAAACTGTGTGTAGTAAATCCAGTTCTCATGTTCAGTGAATATGCTGGTAATTCCAGTAGCTCAGAAACTCAGGAAAGGTCTTTAAAAAATATACTGTGCTTTGTTTCATGATTTATATTAATAGTTGAAGAAGGAGACTTAGTAAGATATTTAGTCCATTTTTACTGGCCTTCTCTAGTTTCTTAGTGAGTAAAAAAATGATAGAAAAATGTTGTTATCATAATTTGCCCTGAGAGATGCTCTTTAGTTGTGATGACGGTGATGGTCTTTTATTGCTATTTATTTTTACTTTTATTCTTTATTTTCTTTCCCCCCCCCCTTTTTTTTTTTTTGTTTTTTGTTTTAGGTATAGATTTTGAGCTTTAAAGCTTAAAAGTTGGTGCTGTTAGAGAACCAGAAAATAAGAGAAAATTTGGAAAGAAAACCTGCAGTCAGTCTGGAAAAAATTCCTCCTAGAAGCAGGGACAACTTTCAATTCAACTAAGTCTGCGTAGTTCATTTCAGAGTACGTTTGAAATGGTCATGTTCTCCTTTATCTAATCTGTGTATCTTAATGCTTTCCTCAATCACTGGTTTGTTATTCTGTGAAGGATCTAGGAGCCCCGCTTTAGGCATTAGAAATTTTTACTAATCTAAGGCAAAACTCGAAGACTACTCTGTTCCTCCTCTTTTTTTAATTAATTAAAGATAACATTCAGACAATAGCTGGTATCTTAACTGGAACTCCACTCAAAACCCATTTGTTTTATAGTGGACTTCAGGATTAAATCTCATACTTGAGCCTAGCTCTTAATTTTTCAGCATTGTTTTCATGGCTTCTTGTGACAGAATAACACACTCAGTGTAATGAGTTTGCCATAGCCATAAAGTTTATTGACTTAGACTTTTATCTCAAAGCATTGATATTTATGTGGGTAGATGGATGGATCACAGATGTTCACAGATGACCTAGACAGTGACATTATTCACTATAAAACAAAAATACTTTTCATCTGGCTGCAGCTTCTGCAACTTTGCATCTCTTCAGCCCTTCCATTTTTGTGAAAGTGGCTAAAATATTTATGTGCACAAGAGAAACAACACTAAGACATGAAATAATGCAGAATTAAGTTTAAAATCTTTGAGGTCTAGCAAAGATACAATGGAATAGGTTGCCTAGCCTTCATCCTTGCCGGGCCAGACATTGTTATGCAAATGTAAATTCAGTCATAAACCAGAAAGTGTGCAAATCAATCCAGTTGCAGAATTGATCCATGAAGAAGATGTCCTCTGGATTATCTTACCACTTCGAATTTCTGTGAGTAAATTAAAATCTATATTTTATCAATGGAAAAAGTTTGATGGTTTGTTTTTTTGTTTTTTTTTTTTGTAAATATGAACAGTGGAGTCATGATTCTAACAACACCATTATAATCATAGGATTAATATTTTATTAGTGCTGATTTATGCTTGGAGAAAATAAGTAGTGAAAGATAGTCATCCAAGTTATTTTTTCATCCCTGAAGACTTTGGTAAGTTTTAGGATAGAAAGTTATTTAGAGAGGTGATCTATGAAGACTGCCTTAAAACCTGGTTGTAAATTGCCTTCAAATTTGCCAAAAGCTACTTAGTTTTTCCTAACAAGAGCATCTGGATGCATGTGTGTGATGCCTTCAGTACTAACAACTCAGACTTCACCGAATCATTTTGTTATTGAAGACTGGACTGAAGTCTTTGCCAGATAGATTTTAAACTTGGGGGAAAAAAAAAAAAAAAAAAAAAGAAAGAAAGGCAATAACAACAACTAAACTGCAGAGTTTCAGACATACAAAATAAGTAAGAAATATATTAAAAAAATAAAACCAGAAGTGTGCTGTTGTTTTAGACATATGTCGTCTAAAACAAATTCAAATTTCAGTGGGATTTTTATTTTGTGTATTTTCATCCGCATAGAGAAAATTATACCATCATTTAACTAGCCTCCTGATATTTTTGGTTCAAAGTTCAGTAAAATGATAAAGTAATAACAATAATGTATGTTTTACCTTGTATATGATTTCTTTTTCCTCTAGTGCACTGAGTTTACAAGATTCACTCTTGCTTGGAAATCATTATCCACCAGTGCCATCGGAGAGGAAAAAAAACCCCTTTTGGACTAAGTTTTCTTGGTTTAATGTTAAAATTCATTATTGTAGAAGATTAATTACTTCCTGACAAGACACCAAAAATGGATGAAAAAGGAGGAATAGACTCTTTACTGTGTTAGTGACACTTTAGCTGCACAAGCATCCAAGTCTTCACTACATACCAGAGGGGTGAAAATTTGTTTCCAGACTTTGGAGAATTTAAATTTATAGGAATTTCAAAGAGTATAAATTACGAAGTTCCTGCTCTCCCTCAAGATGGAGTTCTTTTCCAACTGTTCTTTTCACAGAAACAGACATTTTAGTATGGCAATTAGTTAGTTTACTTAACTGAGAAGCAAATATTCCTGTGATCACTCAGGCTAACAGCGAAACCAAGCAAGAACAAATCTGTACTTTAATGACTGCAGATGGCAATACTATTCTGCATCTCATCTCTTCTGCATTGCAAATTCTCTTATTAATATCCTTATATGTCCATTTTAGACCGGGGGATTTTTTTTTCTTTTTTTCATGCTACTCCATATTTCCCCATGGTGTTTGTAATTAAAAGTCTCCAGAGTAGACTAAAGTTAATCTGAGCTCTTGTTCTGCCTCTGAGTTTCATAATTATAACTTGCTACATTCATGGCTTTTTATAAAATATCAAATACTTTATGAACTACTGTAGCCGTGCTGCTACTCCTTTTTTGGGGGGTGGGAGGAAACAAGGGCAGAAGGGTATTTAATCTACATCCTAAGAGCCAACTGTATATCAAGTCAGGCACGAAAACATCAGCCTGGAGCACAGAAGCTACAGATGCTTTTGTGGGACAGGTTTCTTGGCTTTCCTTCATGAGGTCAATTACAGTACCAATTACATCACAGCTTTAGCCAAAATCCTCCTTTTGGCATGGTAACAAATCGCCTGCTGGCATCCACTACAGATTTCGGATCAGGAGGAAAAAAAAAATCCAGCGTAATTTCAGTAAGGATAAGGGTGCAAGCTAAAACTTCATGAAAAAATGTTACACCTGAACTCTATGACAGGTCATTGCACTATCCACTCTGATCTGTTCAGTAAGTCTCCTCATAATTTTTAGTGCATGCCCTACCATGGTCAAAATGCTTTATCCCAGCTTTCCAGTAGCAAACCTAATTCTCCGAAGGGGGAAAAGAGATTTTAAGAGGGATTGTGTCATGAGTAAGATACAACCAGCCAGATGGCACGTGGCTCTGAGTCAAGTGAAAGACAAATCTTCAACTCTCCCAGAGCAATGGCTGGGAGAGACTGAGTTGCATGAGGCATAATCCTTCTACCAGCTCTCTGGCCTGTAGGGCAAACAGATCTTTTGTGGCATTTGAAGATTTGAAGATAGCAGAAAATAGAAAATTTGAGACTGAAACTGTCACCACAGATCTTGATGGAAAAACAACAAAAAAAGAGTCTCCATACTCTATTCTGTAACAATTTAAGGACTAAAAGCAATTAGAAAAATCAATTAACTCAATTAAGGCCTAATGAAACATCTACTGAAGTATGAGGTAATCAGAGTGGTTTTAATATTTGCCTTGTCTATTTCCGCACAACTTGTGTCCGAGAATACCAGCCCTCACACAATGTTGGTTGGGAACAGTTTCCACTTACAGAAATGCCAGACCTCACACCTTGAAGGAGTCTCAGCCCCTTCAATGGCTACTGAGCGCCAGCTTCTGCTCCCCTGCGTCTACCAGGACACTCTGGCTCTGTCCTTGCCCCTTTTCATGTGATAACACAGGGGTTTAAGTGCACCAGAATGGCTCTGGGAGAAGGAGATCTATAGAGTTTTGTTTCCCCTTGCAATCTTACTAATTTTATGTGGAAGAAAAACATCTTTGTAACCAAGTTGGCCCTGCCCACCTAAGTACCTTGCTGCTACCGAGAGGGATGCCTCCCTTTCTCTTCTTTGCTGTCTCTCCCCAAGATGTGCAGTCTTGTATTGTTCTCAGTTCCAGCACTGGTTCACAGGATAAAATTGAACCCACCAACTCAGCAGAAAACAAAGGGATCAAAATAAGACCTAAAAAAGAAAGAAAGAAAGAAAGAAAATTAGGCGATAAATACTTGCTCCGGTAACTGAACTGGCTCAAAAGGGTAAGGCATGTGCCAGACAACTCAAGAGAAGTAACATGATCACACCAGTAGGAGTTTAAAAAAAATAATATCTGTTCCTCCTGCAATATTGTAACTGGTCTATATGCATTTTCACTCACATTGTCTTAGGGATTCCTCTTCTCTATGTTTTGATTTAACTGTACAGAATTATTTGGGAGGGCAGGGAGATGGACACGAACTGGGTAAAAAAGAAACAAACTCTTCAGTTTGAGGATAGACTTTGATTAACTGCTAGAACGAAGCCAACACTCAGTGAAGAAGGTTAGATTTTGAGTTAAGGCTACCCCAGACATACTGGAGAGCAAAGTCTTAATTGCAAGCCAAGGCACCACCTTTGCCCATCACTGGATCCCTTCTGGACCACTGCATTCAGCTCTGGGGCCTTCAGCACAGGAAAGGTATGGACCTATTGGGGAAGGTCCAAAGGAAAGGCTGAAAGAACTGGTGTTGATCAGCCCATGGAAGAGAAGGCTCTTTACAGTCCTTAGAGGACCTTGCAGTTTCTACAGGTACTCCAAGAGAGCTGGAGAGGGGCTTTTGACAAGAACTTGTAGTGATAAGGGGGATGGCCTGTGCTTTAAACTAAAAGAGGACTGATTTAGACAAAATAAAATGAAGATTTTTTTTTACAATGAGCATGGTAAAACACCATCACAGATTGTCCACATCCTCCATCCCTGCAAATATTCAAGATCAGATTGAGCACAGGTCTGAGAAGCCTAATCTGGCTGAAAATGTCCCAGGTCATCGCAGTGGACAAGTTGGTCTAAATGGCCTTTAAGGTCTCTTGCAACCCAAACCATTCTATGATTCTATGGCCTGCATCCTCAAGCGCTTGTATTATTGTACAGCCCTCAGAGGGCTACCACGCCAAATTCCTGATAAGAGGAGCTTTGTACCTATTGCAATATTTTTGCCTTTTTTTTTTTGGAGGGGGCTGGTGCAATGAGCCCCTTCCTCCATCAGGCAAGCAAGGCCCTTAATTGATGTACAATTACCACGAGCAGAAATGCATTGCATTCCTTCTCATCTTTGCTTATAAAATCTTTGAGAGCTTTATGTAATCTGGGTGGAGCTGACCAAGGACTGAGCAGCTCTCTGACCTCTCCATGTCACCTTCCAGCTGTACTCACAGAATGCCTCTAAAAACAAGCACCTTCTTCATGGCAGGCAGAAAAGGACCATCAAGGAAGATTAAAAGCTTGGTCAGTGAAAAGTGACTTTATTTCATCTCAGTCAAGGTTTCAGCAGCTCTTAAACCCCTAATTGCTGAGCCTTCACACTCCACTTCCTAGACTGAGGCATGATATGGGCTCTGCATTTATTTATCTCACCTACCACTCTTGCGCAGAAAATACAGTAGTTCTCTTTTTATGAAGTAGGAACATTTGGCAGCACTGCAGGTGCTTTTAGTCCAGTATCTCTGTTACAGCAGGCAGAAGCTAAATGGATGATTATGGATGCACAAATCTCAAGAGATTCAGAAGTTTATTTCTGCCAGGCACCCAGGAATGTTCTTGTTTGTGTACTATCCAAATACACTAGTCAAACCTCCTATGTATTCATTTCTAACATTGCAGTGTCCTGTTTGAAGACAATAGCCCAAATTCATTTACAAGAAAATTTTTCTGACTTCCTTCTTTTTGCCTCAAAGAAGTTAGACTCCAGGAAAGTCAAGTCAGAATGAGTTTGTTTAGGTAGATACATATTTCTTAGGACTCAGAGTTCATATTGAGACATCCCAGACTTATTGTACTGAGACATCAGACAAGTTAGACTACATTTGGTTTTATGCTTAGATTTGGTGATTTGAAAGGTATCACATAGCAACATATAAGCAAGGTGAAAAATAAAAAAACTACCAGATACAGAACATTTTCTTTGAACAAAAATATGTCTGTGCCCTAAAAACTTTTTTTTTTTTATTAGCTAGAGCAGTCATTCTAAAACTGATGTTTCTTCCCTTCCTCCCATCTTGGCTCCCTTATACCAAGGGATCAGCCTTGTTTTTACATGAACAGGCAAAACACTTTGCCTGTGTGAATGGTGACTGAGCTGTGTAAGCTAAAAAAAGGGAAATCTTACCATCTTTCCTCCTTTGTACATCAGAAGGACTATGACTGTTATTAGCCAGTGCTCTAGGAGTACAAGCACACCATAGTGGTACAGAAATAGCTTCAAGATGAATGTGTAGTATTTGCATACAGGCAAATACAATTGGTAGGGTAGCAGGATTTGACTGATTTCAGCAGTTCGGGGTGCCTGTATCTCAGGTCCCTGTGAGAAAGGAGATATTCTGTGTGGCTTGCTTTAAGTCCTTTTTCTTTTTTTTTTCTTTTTTTTTTTTTTCTTTAGAAATCAGCCCTGTAAATTGGTGTATTGGACTCTGGTTAGGGGCATCATTTAACCTTTCCTGGCTTTGTATGATAGCAGCTTGTAAAACTGCTACCTGTACTTTAGATTAAAGCAGAATTAATACAAAACATCATTTCCTTCTGCTTATAAGTCTCAGGTTAAATTAAGAAACAAAGATCCAGCAGACACAAACAAGAGAAGATTTTTAAATTTGCATAAGCAATATTTTCAGAGATTAAAAAAACCAGTTCATTATGAACCTTGGGCAAAGATTTGAGTGGTTTCTTATTTGATCAGAACCTGTTTGTTTATCCCTAACTTTAACCATATGGGAACAGTTTTATGGAGCAAGCTCATAAAATGAAAATGACAGAGCGCACAGCTCAATCTGAGTCTGCTCGGGCTGTAAATATCTTGTTATCACCCACTATGATGCTCTAAACCTTAGCTCCTGTATTAACATAGTCAGTACTGTGCTCTTCCAGACTGTAAAGGTGTTTCAGCCTGAAGATCCAGAAATGTAGAATGCCATAAACACACATCAATGTGGAAAATGCCAGCATTGTAAAACAAAGGGCAATACAAGGATGGGCATCAGCTTTAATGAGGAAAGAAAAAAAGAAGGAAAGAAGGAAAGAAAGAAAGAAAGAAAGGAAGGAAGGAAGGAAGGAAGGAAGGAAGGAAGGAAGGAAGGAAGGAAGGAAGGAAGGAAGGAAGGAAGGAAGGAAGGAAGGAAGGAAGGAAGGAAGGAAGGAAGGAAGGAAGGAAGGAAGGAAGGAAGGAAGGAAGGAAGGAAGGAAGGAAGGAAGGAAGGAAGGAAGGAAGGAAGGAAGGAAGGAAGGAAGGAAGGAAGGAAGGAAGGAAGGAAGGAAGGAAGGAAGGAAGGAAGAAAGAAAGGAAGAAAGGAAGAAAGAAAGGAAAAAGATTCACAGAGTCAGAGAGATGTGAGCAAAGCAGGAAGGAAGTAAGGAATTCTTATGAAATATAATAAGGTCAAATCAGACACAGTGAGGTGAGGAAACTCAGTCCCAAATGTGACAATGTGATTTGCCAAGATAGCAGAACAGATCAGTGAAAGAGTAAAGTAAATCTGTTTTTTAAAATAAACTTTCAAATTGATTTTTCTGACTTCTGTTACTGAACATTTCTGCAGCACACAGCTGCACACAGTCATGGCATTGCAGTTCTGTCCTAGTCTTTTATTGCGTTAGCTTTAAGAAGGAAAGAATGAAAAAAAACTCCAACAAAACAACAACTAAAGCAAAACCAAGCCCAATCACCAACAGAAAGCCTAAAAAACCCTTCACTGAGTTCTGTTGCCTGGAGGGATACACACACTCCTCCCCCAGTTTCAGAGGATGTCTGTCGGCTCATTTGCTTGGTGCCGCATCAGCTTCAGCTGATCACCTGACAAAAACTCCCCAAAGGATATGATCCCCAAAACTCATGCAAGTGATCCAGATAGCTTTCAGGGTCTCTGTATCACCAGTATGCTAAGAAGAGTTAAAATTTGGCCCTAAGTGATGTTATACATGCTCCCATCAGTGCCTAGTTACACATCAGATTGATTGTAAAGCTTTATTGTTTTATAAGTCTCTGCTTGGTCTGTTACCAAGTCACATTAACAATCTGTTAATGGTTTTCACTATTCTCAAAGCATCCACAATAGGTGTCTACGACCTGGAAACAGTCCTTAGAGGAGTGAAGAATAATGACAATAATTGTGTTGCTCTGTTCCTCAAGTGACATTTCTGATGCTCTGGCAGCGAGGGTTCTGAACCTGGTTTCTGATCCCTGAGCAGGGTCTGGCTGGTAAACAAAGGGGTTAAGAAAATATAAAAGCATCCGGCCACAATACGGAGCAGAGAAATTCAATTCATTCCTGCCAGTGCTCAACTTCAAAGAGGGGAGGGAAAAAGTTAAGTAAAAATGCGAGCCTGTCTGGGAAAGTAAACCCTCATTCCTCTATAATGGAAACAGTGGAAGTAAACAGGCTGACTTCAGTCATTTAAATGTAAATTTGGCTAGTCACCACAGAACTCATGAGGAAAAAATCTTGTCCTAAGAACTTGATGGGAATTTGTAAATCCAATCTATAGTTTCTTACTAGGGACAGTGGTGGTAAATAACGATTAGGAGGACATTAGCCAGCAACTGTAAAACACAACTCTTCTTTCCAGCCCCACCAGTGATTTGCAATCTGACATTGATCAAATAACCTGACTTCTCCATTCATCTGTTTTCCACTCATATTTAATTGAAGAAAAAAGATTTGATATCATTGATTATTGCTTTTCCTGCATTCAGACAGCAGAAAGAAGCATTTGGGGACATATCATCTGATGCTTCCAAGCACATCTCTGTTTGAAAGGAAAATAAAAGGAAAATAAAACTATACTTGAGTAGTTAGAAAGACTTAAAGAATCCATTCCCTGATTAGTTGTTCTTATAGAAAGAGATTAATATATCCTCAGGCTCCAGGACATTTTGTAAGCAGATATGATCTCTGTAAGCTGGACTTTATCATTGGTGGAGTAAAGCATATTAAATATGTATATGTATATAATGAGACATTACAGAGTCAAATTATTCTTTAAGTATTAAAAAATCTGTGTTAAACTATTTTTAAAGGTCCAACTTGACTTGCTATCAATAAACAAGTAATTTCATAGAAAAAATTAGCATTATGAAACAATGAACTGATACACAACAAGGAATTTGGATAATTTTGAAAAAAAATCAATTTAAAAGTGAGGGATTCTTTCCCAGACAAAAATTTTGCCGGTATGTCTGCAGACACTCCATTTGCTCTGCTGTGTTATATGTCCCACCTTCCCTGTCCCTGAAGGTCACCTGTGGTGCCTGAGAACATGAAAAATGAGAACACAAGGAGGGTACCATAGACTTTAAAGGTCAGTTCTCTGTAAGATGTCTCTGACATACCTTGACTCATGCAGGGCATTTTTGATACAGATGATAGAAATTGGGACAGTTCCTCTTTCTGTGATTCTTCAACCATCTTTCACAGACTGGTCAAGTCAGGTTCCAGTTAATCATAAGATTCAGGGATTGAAGCCAAAGAAATGCTAGAAATGGGCTCTTTGCTTTGAAAATATGGCATACACACGCCTAAATTTCAGTAAACGAAAATTAGGGTACTAAACATGTGTCTGCAGTCCTGACACCTTAATTCCTCATGTAATCCTGCCTGGTATTGTTCCCATACCGACAGAAATAAGTTGTTCAGACTTCATACCTAAGTGCTATTAGATTCCAAAACCTATTGTGTATCTCTCATGAAAATCTGTTTTGTAGTATTCTTGAATCTCATGCTAAAGGGCCTTTTTTTTCCTTTTCTATTTATTTTTTTTTTTCTGTGTAAGTCGTCAGACACCCCACTGCCTAATTGGAGATCATGGATCCCATGATAAGAGTAAAGCACTGAAAAATAATTGGCTATTGCAATGTTCAGATTTGAAGCCTCTAAATCCAATTTTATATTCACATTTAAGATCTGCACAGGACTGGCTTACCCATAGCAGGAATTTTTCTTTTCTTTAAAAGACTTATTTATTCATTTTGAATGATTTTTAAACAGTTTTGAAGAGGCTTAGTTAGTAAATATTCACATGTCAATCATTTGGACTAGTCTGAACAGACCAGATCTAAAGCCGATGTATACCTTCATGCAGAGTCCATGCGGATTTTTTATTCATGGTCCTAGTTACTCATCTCCTTTTTCATTTAGCAACTTACATTAATGTACAGGAGTAAAGTAAAATATCATGAACTAGCAAAAACACAAGTGTAAAGGCAGTACAAAGCAGTGATGAAGGGAGAATGAGGTATATATTTGTTACAGTCATCCTCAGTTTTACACATCTTGATATTTTGTTCAATAGATCTGTAACTGTTGATACAAACAAGATGTTTCTAAAAGAAAGTTTCTCAAAACATTATCATGTTTAATTCTTGAGACCACGGTGAAACTATCAATTCATAATGAGGTTCAGTACTGTTCTGGGTGGCCTAGGGTGCATTTACCTAAATCCTTGATTTTTAAGGGGTTACATGGCAATAAGAAAGAAGTAAAACAGGTGCAGAACAAGCAAGTGAATTTATTCTTTTAATGATGAGATGATAGTTCTGAATTTTCTTCTTTTTTGCTCCATAAAGCATTTAAATTATTCTGAATATATTTATTTATACTGCTAAAGAAAAAAAAAAAAAAGGAAAAAAAAAGCAGAAAATGAAGAAATCTTGCTACATAAAAGAAGCATAGAAAATATAATCTTCTACTTTGAATTTGTTTGCCACTAGCTTATAAAATCTCTGGGTTATATGAAGCTTTTAATCTATCACCCAGAGCTGAACCTTCTCATTGAAAACACATTTTATTGAATTGCATTTAAATTATTTAGCCATTTTTATGGGCATAAGGTGATCAAATACATAATGTATTTTGATGGTCCCCAAAATGTCCCTGATGTGTGCTGGCTTTTGCTAATTAAATTCAGACTATTTGCTTTTTTTAATGTTTCAATTTTTGTTTCTCTTTTTCTGTCTCTCTTCTTTCTTGCTTGCTTTCTTCTTTCTTCACAGGAAAAAATAAAGGTCAGCTGTTAATTAGTGGTTTTCTGAAAGTATCCATTAATATTACATAAATTACTGCCTCAAAATCCAATTAGAATCCTGGGCCATATTGAAACTAAATAGATCATTTAATTTTCAGGGCACAATATGAAATGAGGTCTGGGAAAGAAATCAATACTGGTTCAGTAAGGAAATATCAAGAGAGGTGTGGAGGGGGAGGGTCGTGGTGTGTATACTCACATAACACAGTAATCTCAGCTTTATGAGGACTTGGATGTATGAGATAAACATATATTTAAATGTGCAGCAAACCTGCCTTTAAAACAATAAGAAAATATCTAACTCTTCAGCTGCCAGTGCTTTTTGTTATGTGCATTCCTTCTGAACTTCTCCCCCTCCCCACCATGTTGTTGTTGGGTTTGTTTGGATTTGGGTTTTTTGTTCTTTTGTTTGTTTGTGTTTGGGTTTTTTCC
>WBMY01008054.1:13861-26497 GCA_013397315.1 Donacobius atricapilla | reverse complement strand
GGTTTTGGTTTTTTCCCTTTTTTTTTTTTTTTTTCTTTCAGGTGCGGTAACATCCTATTCCAATTTAATAAAAGGGAACATCAGAAATGTTTGATTAAAAGAAGACACGATCATAAAATCAGATTTTTTTATTAGAAAATTATAGATAGGTAGAAAAAGCTATTTTGGTATTTTATTTTTTGTGGAAGCTGTATGATTTGACCATGAAAACATAAATCAAAAAATGTAAAGACCTGGTTTCTATGCAGCAAATACTGTCATTCACTGCTCTTTGAATAATGACAATATTTGAGTTTCTTGAGCATTTGTGAAGCGATGGAATTGAGTTGGTTGGCCTAATGGCTCTTAAACATTTTAGGACATTTGGAGAGCCAGTGCTTTTAGCAGTTTCTTTTAGCGAGAGCCCTTGTCTGTACATAATGAACAATAATTGATCAACATGACATGGAAATGTGTTTTTGTTATTATTAGCTTCTCCCGTGGATAAAAGCAGTGCAAGTAGTTCTACAAAAAACCATTAGGCAAATGGACTAGGAGTATCAAACTATTAGATTGAATGGGCAACCAGAGCCTGAAGAAGCCAGGTTTCTAAGCAAACAAAATTGGTAGATGGTATGACAGCCACTTTTCCAGTGAAGAAAAAGGACCTGGAAAACAATGGTTCAGAACATTCAGTATGACTTGCATTAGCAGATCAAACAGCTGGTGAAAGATGAGTAGGGAGATGGAAAAGCAGGGATAGTAAGCAATAAGAGAGAAGGTGGTTGGTGGTAGAAGTCTGGTTATAGAAATTTTTGGTCTTTTCAGAGAGTAAGGACAGAATTTGTGAAGGTTTTCCTTGCAGACTCCTCTGGACAAATGGAAAGCTAGTTTAGAATGCACCTTTGAATGGCTTCTGGGCTCCAAAACTAAATAAATCTAATCTAAATTTGTTGATTATGGACCCAGAACACCGGTAGAAGTGTAGAAGATTTGTTTGGATAAAGTATTAAAATCCATGGCTGTTAACCAGTCAGGAAGGACTGATTTAAAACAAAATAAATACTGGAAATCTCTGTCAAAATAAAACTGCTGCTTTCCTTATGTTCCTTACCCAGTTATTATTCAGAAGAAAAATTATCAGGTATAAAAAAGAAAATAATGGAAGATTTCAGAAATAAATTTCTGGTTTGGGAAGTTATGTATGACACAGCTGTTAGGATACTGCTCTTGCAAAATCTTTGGGGACTTGTTCTGGGAGAGCAAGTGTGGGTGAGAAAGAGAATCCATGAAGCTCTCTTAAGTCTTAAAAGTTGTCAAGTTGTCAGAGACAGCAGCTAGATTACTCATGAATCAAAGAATCAATGCAGAAAGGAAGTGTTAACAACAGAGAATCTGGAAACCTTTGTCCATTTAGCACAAAGCTAAAGTAGAAGAAATGCAGAGAGTGTTATGAATTTGATTGCTGGCTTCCTCAGTCTGTGTAGGGATGGGGAAAAAGGTGGTCCATTTTGATGGACTTGGGTTGGAATATTTGAACTTCCGGTTAGGAATCAGGAACAAAGTTGCATGGTGAAGATTATATTAACACAGAAAATGGCAAACAATTTTAGTGCAAAATTCACTTCTGAGTTTGGGACAAGCTGAAAGATATACTCACAGAATATGTTGACATGATTTCAGCTCCGAGAAATGGTTGAAGCCTGTCAGACCACTGATATTAAGTCTGGTATATTTTCATTAACATTTCTGATTGTTAATACCAAAAAACTTTACAAAAACTGTCTGAGACCATACCTGACATATCTATGTCCATGTTCAAAAAATTTTGAAATGCTGGAGATAATTTGGAGAACTGGGTACAAAAGTGCTGGTGTTTTCAAGAGGAAATAATAAACCTGAATAACTCTATGCATTTAGTAAAGATTCACTCTTACTTATTTCATGTGAAGTAGATTCCATCTAACTAATGTGACATTTTCATTTGGGAGGAGCATATGTTAAATTAATAAATACAATGGTGCTCGTACAGTGCTCTTAGATGTCCATGAGGCATTTGATTTGAGGCTATACAGTATTTGATTAAGCAATTAAAACAGTTAGAATCAATGCAATAAATAGGTTTAAAGGAATGAACAGATGTGTTTTGTTGTAAATAGTTTTGTTTGCAGTCAGATGCTATGCCATTTATAAAGTTTATCATGAGTGACAGAGCTGAAGCCTCAAGACAAGAAGTCAAGAAATGTTGAGTATACTTGAATAGGATTGAGCAGTTCAGAGGTGATCTTATTGATGTGGATAGATACCTGCTGCCAAGGTGTAGAGAAGACAAAACCCTGCCAGTGTTACCCAGTGGTGCCCAGGACAGGAACCACCAGGCATGAAGTGAAAAAAAAAAAAATTAAGACATCTTTAAACATAAGAAAAAAAAAAGTTTATGCTGATCAAGCAATGGACAAGATTCCCCATGTTTATAGAAAGAGTGTGAAGTCTTCCTTGCTGGAAACATTAAAAATCCAGCTTTATAGTGTCCTGACCAACCTGTTCTTTTTTACCAGGCTTTGAGCAGGGTAGTTGGCCTAGGTGACTTCCAGACATGCTTTCCAACCTCAAGTTTTCTGTGATTCTGAAAAGTCTTGTTCAATTCTGATGATAAGACAAAGACAAGTCAATACTACAGAATTTGTTCAGGCAGATGAAAATAAACATAATTGTGTTAATTCACAGTCAAAGAAGTCTGAACAATTTTGAGGGTCATGGTGTCTAACTAATGAAAATAAAGTTTCAGTACCATTGTAGGGAGCAGTATTAAAAATAGCTATCATAGCACCTAGGCCAGATAAAGAGGAAGATCTTGCGGAGGAGGAAGACAGAGGCTAGATGATCTTCACATTTCNAGGAATCATAAAGTCACTCTAGGACAGGACAGCACAGCAATAAGACCTCAAAGAAGAATGAGAGAAACGTATCATATTAATGGTTTTCCCTTGCAGATGGGGTCTTTGTTCTGGATTATGCTGTGCCTCTTTCCTTTGTTCTGCAGCCTTGCAGGATGGCATATGGCTCCACGTATTTTACACCAGACATAGCCTATTGAATCTTTTCAGCAGCCATTAAGTTTCCACGTTAGCTGATTCACACATTATTGTATCAGAACTATTAAACTGGCATGTTGTTTTTCTTCCACCTCAGTTTAGCTATTTTTTTGTTGTTGTTTATAACAAACACTTGTCTCTGTGGTGCAGCACATACCAATATAGAACAGAATTACAATGTACTTCCAGCCAAAATCAGTTTATTGTCTATTTCAGTAGTTTTCTTATGGTAGCAATTATTCTCTGTAAGCCTGCAAGCAAGCAGCAGAAATCTGAAATCATCAAAGAGTTTTTATCTGCAGCAATTTCAAAAATGGCAGGTAGCTGATAGTTTAAACTTTAGTTCTCCGCAGTAGAGCAGTGTGAGAACTGGAGAATGCCATCTGCCTTCAACAGCTAGTTTTAAATGCTCAGGAATCAGGCTTGTGTTGCCATTGTTCATATGTGCTAGTTTAATCAAGCTGGTATGGCACATCAACAAATGAGTTACTTGTAATAAAACTGATGGGTGAACTTCATCGCTCTGAGGGTCATGGCCGCGTTGGAGAGGTTCATTCTCAGCTCTACCAAGAGTGTACCACTCAACAACAGCTCTTAATTAAACCAGAGGAAGATAGACTGGAAGAGTATTGAACACTGCCTTCATTTAATGCAATATAATGTTTCTAATATATCCTCATAGGAATAATGGGGTTTGTGTGTAAATATATATATATAGCAACAAAACTGCAAAGGGATTAATGCAGTCAAAAAACCAAAAACAAGCAAAAAAGCCCAAACCCATCTTCTAGCTTCCCAGGCCTGAAGCTGGGAACTGATAATCCATAATGTCATGGTGATTCTAGAGGGTTACCATGAAATATTCTGGTTCATCACTTATATTTCCAAAAGGGAGACTGAATCCATTTGCCTTGGTTTAACTCCACTGGTAATTAATCTCTATGAAGGATTTTGCTCACTCTCTGCTCCTCCAACCCCCACAGTGGGATGGAAGAAGAAATTGAAAAAGGGAGAAAACTCATGGGTTGAGATATAGGCTGTTTAAAAGGTAAAACAAAAGCTATGCACACAAACAAAACAAAACAAGGAATTCACCCACCATTTTCCATGATGTTCAATAATCCCCAGGAAAGCAGGGGATTACTGTAACATGTAACAATGACTTGAAAAGACTAACACCATCACTCTGATGGCCTCCTCTTTCCTTCTTCTTGTGATCAACTTTTTATGCTGGGAATGGCATCATGTACTATGGAATACCCCAGTGGTCAGCTGTGGTCACCTGTTCTGACTGCGTCCCCTCCCAGCTCCTTGTACACACCCAAATCCCTCACTAGTGGGGTGGGGTGAGCAGCAGAAAAGACCTTTTTATATTTAAGCATTGTACAGAAATAACAAGAACATACTGCAGCCTGAATAGCTGATTAAAAAAAAAAATCAGAAAGTCAAACATATTCATCATAAAACCTGTTACTATCTATTATTTCTATATGGAACTTCCTTGTTTGGGGCAAGCTGTATTTGGATTTGGTTGAAGAACCATTACACTCAAAAATTATCCATTTTGTTCAAAAGTTTTGAAGCTTATTGAGAACTATAAGAAAACTCAAAGAATCCCAATGTGATTTCACAAAATTAAATAAAAGAATGAAGGGTAACTTTTTGATAGAAAGGAAATAATGCAGCATGGGAGGAGAAAACTTATTTGCTCCTTTACTCTGTTGGGATCTAAAGGTGGGAGAAGGAAAGAATCCTGCCTGTTTGGATGAATTTGACTCAATAGAAGGAATTACTCAGAAAGAAGTCAGCAGTAGAAGACAGAGAAGAAAAGGAAAGAAAATCTGACCCAGAGTGATATGTTCCAATTTGGTTACCTAGTGAGATAAAAATACAGTATTGCAGAAGGAAAATATCTTTAGATGTGAGGAATACAAATGATGGAATCACATAGTGGCTTTAGTTAAAGGTAACCTTCTTCCGACTCCCTGCCATAGGCAGGGTCACCTCCCACTAGCCCAGGTTGCTCCAAGCTCTATCCAGCCTGGCCTTGGACACTTCCAGGGATCCAGGGGCATCCACAGCTTCTCTGGGCACCCTGTGCCAGGGCTTTACCCCTCTCACAGTGAGGAATTTCTTACAAATATCTAATTTAAATATCTTCTCTTTAGTTTTAAACTATTCTACCTTGTCCTGTCACTATCTGTCCATATAAATGGTCACTCTCTGTCTTTCTTTATAAGTCCCCTTCGAGGATGGAAAGGCTGCAAAAAAGTCTCACTGGAGCCTTCTCTTTTTCAGGCTGAACACCCCCTGCTATCTTATACTGTCTTTATAGGAGAGGTACTCCAGCCCTTGGAGTAAATTTGTGAACATTAAAAACAGCCTTTCTCTCTGAAATATCTGTGGATCTATAAATAAATGACTTATTGAAATGAGTAAAGTGCTCTTATTTTGATTTCTTATAAGTGAAACATATGGAAATATTTAACAAAATTCAGAGGCAACTCATTTGAAACTTACTAAAAACGTGGAACTCATTTTCACCAGATACAATTTAGTGCATAAATTTTCATAGGGAAAATATTAATATCTGCAGTTATATTAAAGAGTATCATATGGGAGTTTTCCTGATTTTGAGCAAAATCCTAACTCTATGTTTGTTTGAAACAAACAAAAGCTGTCCCTACAGGGACAAAGTTTAAGCATTTCCAAGAAAATTAAAAATTTATTTTCTAACCTAAATTTACTTCAAAGGCAGAAGTATCACCATGGCTAAGGTCACACGCACCATGAATTTTATGTACAAATTGACGGAGAGTCTCAGAGGCAAATTATCAAAAAAATACTACTAGAAATATTTTCATGAACATTCTACTGAACTTTCAGCTCTTCAGTTTGCAACTGGAAAAGAGATTGAACTTTTTTATATGGTTTCCATTATTTTCAGTTTCAGAAGTGCTAGAAACAGAGCTACAAACATTGCCTCCTGTAAAGCTCTTTTTCAGGAACAGATGACAGCAGAAAGTCAGGAGGAAGTAACTAGCAAAAAAAAAAAAAAGAAAAAAACCCAAAAAACCCACACCACAACTTTTTAAAACTTTCTCAAATAGTATAAAATCTTGAATTCACCTCAGTATTTGGAAGATGTTTTTAACCCAATTGTTATTACCTGCTGTTATCCCTGTAATCTGAAAAAAAAAAGGGATTTTATGACCCCCTCCAAAAATATCTGAAGCCTGTCTCACTTTATGGTTCACCCAAAACTCCCCTCATTACAATTCCACTTCCTTTCTTTATAAAATATCTTTTATCATATGCTGGAGGGTGATGGCTTAAAAGTCGTGCCTAAGGGTTGAATTACTTAGACTCCCTTGAGCCACAGGTTCAAATTCTGGCTGGGTTGACTCAATTCTGCCTCCTTTCAAGGGAAAGAAATTGAATTCCGTGCAGGTCATTCTGTGAGACTCTTTCAGGGAAGAGCAAAATTGCAACTAATATCCAGCCTGCTTTCTGGAAACATTAAAGCTTTCTATCAGAGGGAAGTTTTTCCCAGTATCTTTCACAAGTATTTCATCTTCTGTCACTTCAGTGCTGCACCTTCATCATTGCTGTGTGCTTGGCAGTCACACTCTGCCAGGGGTTGCATAGATCTCATGTGGCCAGAGAACACACTGCCTTAAATTCCAGCCCTGATTTGTTAAAATTTTACTAACAGCCACCATTTCCTGAAGTTTTAGTGTGATTTTTCTTTCAGAGCTCAAAACAGGAGGCAGAAGCCAATCATTGCAAGCCTTACCTTTAATTATAAGGAAGCCAAGTTGTTCTTTTTTCTTTCACACTTGCAAAAGAATAAATTGTGGGCACCTCACACATGCAGACCTTGAGGGGTCAGCAGCTGAATGGTAGAAAAGGACAGACTCAAATCCATACTTTTAAAATTGTGTGATGTTCATCAGTCTTTCATGGTTTGTAAATGCTTTGGGCTGGCAACTCTGTGGAGTGATGACAAGGATGCAATCAGCAGCAGAAGGCAGCCCAGGTTGTGAAAGATGTTGGTACTCTGTGGGAAGAATGGCATCCCAGAGCCAGGCAGCTTAAGAAACAAATTCAGTGCTAATTTTGACTGAAGTTTCCTATATCTGGACTTTCTTTCCAACTGGTAACAATCATGCCAGTTTTTAATATTTCAGACAGGAATGTTTCATCCTGTGGAGCAGGATGTTGAACGTGAAGTGTTGGGGAGATACTGTGTGGGAAATATCACAACAAATAAAGTTTCTTCAAGCAGGCTTAAATGAAAAACCACCACCAACAAGGTTTTATTAACTTTTAAATAATACTCACATAGAAGTGTTTTCTGACAGTATCTTGACTTTTGCTTGTTAAAAAGATCTGGAATTTTACAAATTATCTCGTACTTTGTACGAGAATTCATCTAATTTTTCTTGATTAATCAAAACACCATTTTCAGAAAGTCAGGTCATGTTCACCCCATTATTGATAACTGACAGGAAAAAAAATACTTTTTAGAGTTACAGAATTACTATTTTCAGGATTATAGTTGCTTCTTCCTCTGAAACCACTATATATTCTGTCTTGGGTAATGGAACTCAAGAGAATTTCCCTGGAGTCACAACCTCCAGTGACCAGAAACTACCTTTTTGGCATTGTGCTGGGAACCAAGATAATATAGCCTAAGGCAAATTCACATGGGTAAAGTTCAGCGACCAGGTTAAAAAAAAAGTAAATATAAGGGGTAACTGAAAAAAACCACAAAACCCACCTTATGTCTATGGCATATATCATTTGTGACAGACAATTTTTGCCTCTCAAAAAGAAAGGTGGAAGCCACCTATTCTGTTTTCACACATCCTTCAGCCTTATTGAGGGATACACTTCCCAATGAGGCAAACAAACTGGTTTTGAAAGAAATTGCTGTTTCTGGTACCTGAAGTTAATTCCCCTCCATCATCTTCCTGAAGGGCCCGTGGTTTCATTCTGTTACACTAAGTTTAATATACATAAGAATAAATTGTTTCATGTTCACCAGGAGAGATGACAGCCCACCAGGTGAATATTATTTCCCTTGCACCTCCTGAAGACAGTTTCTGGTCTCCCCTTGACTTAATGGCTCAGGCTGGAGTTATGAACAGTGAGCCCAGGTGGGTGGGGAGCAGGATGGTATCATACAAAGCCTTCCTCTGCCTTAAGGGTCCACTTTGTTGTCCACCAGCTTGTGTGAACTCCTGGTTCACAGGACCTGGTCCTTCCTTCAACAAAACAGTGCCAGAGGCATGGGGGGCAAATGCTGGGCTAAGACAGTGGTTCATTCCCTTGGAAAAGAAACATATTATTTCATATTCTTGGTTAGTAACACTGCAGTTGTCAATAGTTTTGTGTATACTTATGTGTGTTTGTGTCAGTTGTAGCA
The DNA here is from genome assembly GCA_013397315.1 of Donacobius atricapilla. Lineage (NCBI taxonomy): Eukaryota > Metazoa > Chordata > Aves > Passeriformes > Mimidae > Donacobius > Donacobius atricapilla. The sequence continues at coordinate 17,992 of WBMY01008054.1, read as the reverse complement.
ACATTTTAAGTAAACACAATGACTTCAACCTAAGGCCAGCATTTTTAAAAATTGTTTCTCTTCTGCTGTGAGAACTGTGCCCATATATGACTGGGTTTGGTATTCATTCAAAATTTTTAAACCCAACAGATGTCTCTTTTTTTTTTTTTTTTTTTTTTTTTTTTTTTTTTTTTTTTTTGTGAGCATAGGAAATGGGGAAATTAAATAGACTGTTTAATTTGATCTGATTCTGTTTTAAAATGCAATTAAACTGGGGGAAAAGAACCCAGAATAAATATTGAAAGGACTTGGTGATAATGCTCAGTAACTTTTTTCCTCTAGATCACTGTTTTTTCTCCCACCTAAACCAAGGAAGAGTTGCGAAGAACTAATGGCAGTCTCATGGTTCCCAATTCTATGTCTGTGGTCCTCTCATGAGGTGTGCACACCCCTGCACTCTGACAGCTATCCAAAAGCATGGAGATTGAAAACTAAAGGCCAAGGAGTGCTTCAATTTTGAAACATAATGTCTCAAAGGCAAAATTTAGGCATATTTTCAGGGCAAGAGAAAGAAGTCCTGCACTCCATTTTTGCTTCTGTATAGAAAATTGCAGCTTGTATAGCTGCTACAGTAACATCTCTCACCAGTTTTTGATTTGCCTTACCTCTTGAGAGGCATGATCTAATCAAGAGAAAGTCATTCTCCCTGGCTCCCAGAAAAGGTGGGAAATGAACACCTGGCTTCAAGCTAATAGTCAAAACTGATCATTGTTTTTTTCAGTTTTCAGTCTCATTAACGAGGTCCAGTTTAAAATTAACCTATTGTGATCTTAGATTTTGAAATACAAAGAATGTAGAAAGTATATTGAAGCACTAAGGAGAAAACTCGTGCAGGAGAGAGAGTGTGCAAGCTTTTGGGCTACAGCATAAGACTGAAATACTCCAAGGCATGAAGTTTCCAGTGAGTAGCTGACTTTTGATTAATTGTTTTCTCTTTGCACTTGCTTCTAAATTATAGGCCAAAAATCACAACTGTGCTACAATTACTCTTTATTTAGCTTCATGTGTACTTACAGGACAGGAGTTGTGGATAGAAGGAAAGAATTTGAAAACTTTGGAGGTTTAAATTACTATCTTTATGAATCTTTTTCATGGAAACTTTCTAGACCTATTGATGTCAATGTAGATATCATTTTAATCAATGTATACTTAATTTTGATCTTATTTTTTATCTGCTTCCTCTCAAAGCATCAGTATTACAGTGTTAGGAAGTTCATAAAGCCCTACTCACATTGTTTGGTTGATATTTTCTGTAGTGCCACCCAGGTAGTGGAGAAAAGAATGTGACAAAATATTTTTTCTTACCTTTACAGTTAGTTGCTGTAATATCCCCCCAGCACTATAATTAGAAAGACAGAAGGTAATGCTTTTTTTCCAATATCCTAATGAGAACTGAGAATGCCTGCATTCCCTTGGCTACTTCTTTTAGCCAGCAGCTATTGCAACTTGCCCGTAAGGAAAAACTCAGAGCAGAAATTCAAAGAGGGAAAGACACATAGAAAATATCTCATCATCATCCAATTTTCAAGGAAACAATTTAAAGATAACTAGCTTGTAAGTGATTGGGGTTGTATTGCTTTTAACTGCAGCCACCTGTTTCTAAAGGAGGAAGAATGGGTTGTTGGCTAAAGCTTGGCTAAAACAATGTCTAGCTGAATTTGGGTATCTTGGCTCTCTTCCAGTAACAGCTACAGACTTCCTGCAAGATCTCAGCATTTTTTATACTTCCTGGAAATTGTTTTCTTCGACTTGCATGCCTTTCTTTCACTAATGTGAAGCTCTCTAATATGTGATAAGTAGAAAAATAATTCTTGATAAGACAGCAAAATGATGTCAAGTGAGGTGTGCCCAGCAGGGCATTTGACCCCACAAGTAGTGCAATGGGTTTGTTTAATGATAAAAAACACTTCCTATGACCCTGTGGAATGGAGACGATCCAGGGTCAGTGAGGTAGTTCTGGAACAGTAAACTGAGGTCTACACACACTAGCACACATTTGTACTCTTGGAGAATAGTATAAACTATTTACTGAAATGCAACATATCTAATACAGAGAAGCTATTAAGCTGTAAGTTAGTTCCAACCTCTGGCATTCTAGAGCTAGTCACCTAATTTCCCTGAACTTTTCATTTCCTCCCCAGCCTTTTCCCACTGACAAAGTTCTCTGGGCCATAGTTTCTTTTTTACAAAATATGAAAGTGGCCTTTCATATTTTCTTTAGTCTTGAAGTCCTCTCTAGTTTGATAGATCTGTCAATATGAAGATGCACTGAATAACAGCTGTAGAGATGTTAGGTTCCTCTATCCTTGACAAGACTTAAAAAATCCTTGCGGGTTCCATAGGGGAGGGATGATGGAAGGAATCACGATTTTATACTCTTATTTATTCATTCTTTCATTCACTCACAGATATTACTGACTAGTTTCAATGTATACCCTGGAGTTCCAACACATGTTCTTAACAGATGTTTTATTATATGATCTTTTATTACATTCATCCAAACTGCTGCAACACTCACCCTCCCTGTTATTTCCTTCTACCCCAAACTAAATTAAAAGAAAATAAACTCTTCATAGTCATAGTGCTGTGTTTTTCTGACTCAGAAATCACTCCCTCCAAGGGCATATATAATCAACTCTCATCTTTACAAAATGTACTGCAGCAGCTCAGTGATTTGAGATGTTGTGATTTCTGAAGGCTCACACTTGGAGGAAAAAAGGGATTGTTCTTTCTGAACAGTTATCTCTTGAATGGCTTCCTGGTACTAAAAAGAGCTAAGCCACATAATTTAAAAAGTATGTTTAAATATTATGGAGCAAGGAGTTACTTGGTCTGTTTCATGGATCTTACTCTGATAGGTTCCATATTTTCTTACATATAATCAATACGTCGTCCTTCAGGAGCAGAAACTTGTGATTCAGCATGGTGTGGGTTACATAAGAAGGTTGTCCCCTTGATCTTATTGTTTCTGATTCAACTGCCTGTCTATCATCACTTTGGTGATGCATCTTATTATGCACAGCCCTGTAATGGGACAGTATGACAACAGAGTTATTTGTTAGGTGATTCAAGTTCTCCTCGACTCTAGTTGGTCTTGTAGCAGCATCTACTTTACTGCCTTACTTTATTCACCTAACTTTGAAAATGTTTGCCTAAGTGATTTTCCTGTATTGACTTAATAAGTTAATAGTGGAGAAGAAAGACAGTCCCTTGCTTCACTCACCAAAGTGCCATTCCTGCTTCCTGACTGAGGCTGTCACTGGAAAAAGAAAAGTTATTAATACTAGCTACATTTATCTTTCTCTAGCTAAATATTCATACTGATGTGTATTGGATACTACTTATTATACTGCTTACAGAAAACTTGAAACAATCCTAAGCCCAGGCAGTAACAAACACAAAGTATTCACATCAGTATCACACAAAGTGTCCACATCAGTATCACCCTTGTCCTATTAATATTTTGGAATCATCCGGGGTTACTTTCAGCAGTTCATAGCTCTTTTTGTAATATTTATAAGTGTCCCAAGAGCAGACAGAGAGTGTAAAAATTTTAGTAACTGATGCTGCTAAGGAAAATGTTGATTTTCTATTGGTAACTCTAAGCAAGCAGTGATTTCTCAGCTTTTGTACAAAAATCCTTCATTAGATAAGGATAATTTGAAACTTTTATTTTAATTTTAGAGCTTCCTGCAGATTCAGGACCGGATGCAAGTGTGATTGCTATCATGTTAGCTAATCATCTTGCTGGATTTAAAACTCTTCATTAAAAGAGAAAAGTTGCTGCCATTCAAAGCACTAACTTCTCTACTCTGAAAAGATGTAATTATAAGAACTACATAGACATCCTGCATTGTTCATAAATATTTAACAAACATTCTGATTGGAATACCAGTAATATTTTGATAATTTCTTTAAACACCACACAGTGAATTGCATTCAGACACCTTTTAATTTGTGACTTGCTGCATCCCTTGAAAATGGAAGATTTTAGGCAGCAGGGTTTTTTTAGGATTTGATGTTGTTGTTGTTGGGGGGGGTTGTTTATTTTGCTTTTGTGTTTGTTTTTTTTTTTTTGTTTTTAAGGGGATT
>WBMY01008048.1:163694-205698 GCA_013397315.1 Donacobius atricapilla | reverse complement strand
TAGTAGAAAGACAGACCACTACATTTAACAAAATTAATGCGGCGAATGTGAAACCACTATACAATTCTACTCAAATTAATTTAAAAATATTTTTAAATATTTTAAAATCAGAAAGATCTGATCTATCACAGGAAAGATTGCAAACAAGGTACTTCAGAAAGACCAGTTGACTAGCTGGGTGGTAATATTTGGGCACACCTGGAATCTGCATTCTTCTTCAAGTGAAGTTTAAGAAGCCAAAGGAACGGGTGCTGGGGCAGAAAGAGTCCAACGCAGAGGGCCAAGAGCTGCAAGCCCTGAACAAAAGGAATACATTCACTGTTTTAAACATCCTACAACATAAAACTTCCTGCTGTGGCTCCTGGCCAGCAATGCAGCTTACTGTGCCAAGTTGAGACTGCTGAAATAGGAATGAAAAAAAAGGAACACAGAGAAAAAGCTGAATAAATAAGCATATCACCTCATTGAAAGGCCCAACACTCTCAATTTACCTGCGTACATAAAGTTTCTTTTGGGTCTGGAAATGGGAAAGCAGCTGAGTTTGTATAAAAAGCAGTTAATACACAGGAAAAAAAATACTAGGGCTGCAAGGCTAAGCACTGTGAAATCAGGAGAAGCCTGTACAATTTCAATTCAGCTCTCCTCTTAAACATATTATTATTTTTCTCCTACCAAATTGACAGTAACTATTGAAAAAAACAATTCTTCAATATTTTGGTATATTTTTGTTGCTCAGTATCTATCCATTGGTTTCACTTAATATAGAGTGCTCTCATGTACCCTGATACACGCTTACTATAACGTTGCAACTACTTTTCTCACAATCAATATATCAATGCTTCACGCTGAGATTTAAAAAACGGTGCTTCTCTATCTTAGTTTATCTGACTTACCTGGTATTAAATAAAATTTGACTGCACTGGCACAGATACTCCCTTTCATCAAATATCTATACTTTGATGGAGGGTAGCATTGGCTTTGATGGAGGTATACACTGCAGTAGAAGAAAGGGTAGGAGACTACAGCAGGAATTTAGTACTTAAAAAACTCAGTGTAAGGTTGAAAACATTTTACTGCATGTATTAACTCTTAAAAATCATCCTGGAGGTTAGGATAACAACAATTTATTTATCTGCATCAGAGGGAAGGCCTTGCCAGTGGTAAGAAGAGTACCAGAGAAGGACTATAGTAAGTTAAAATTCCATCAGCTGTACATAGCTTCAGTGTGTACTAATGGACATGAATGTACCATGTCTGTAATAAAAAGATGTGTGACTGTTTTAGCAGTGCACACACTGAATCATAGAATAGAAGGAGCCCTAAAGATCATCTAGTTCCAACACCCTGGATGGGCAGGGACACCCTCCACTAGACCAGGTTGCTCCAAGCTCAATTCAACCTGGCCTGGCGTGGGGCACCCACGGCTTCTCTGGGCAACCTGTTCCTCACCACACATCAGCCATCTCCCAGATACAGGCTGTTTCTAGGTGATAGGTATGGCTGCTGGTCATGTTCTACTTTCTGTAGCAAGAGAAACACACATCTGTTACAGAAGCCTTGATATGGTAACTTCCTTTCTCATTTTCTGTTCCATCTCCTAGTTCTGTAGGCATTGCTCCATCATAAGCATAATGTTCCAGTTCTGTTAATAGTTCTGTTAATTCTGTGCAAGCTCCAAGTATTGACTTTCCTTTCAATTCCAGTTCATTTCATATCTGGATAGCAGTGAGTAGCTGGCAGTGGACAAAGGGAAGAATTTCAAGAATGTATTAATAATGTAGCATGTAGAGTGAATGCAGAACAGCATGGCAGACAAGAGGGGACATCTGTCAGAAGCCCTGAGCCTTATCTGCGATTCCACAACACAGCACCACAGCTTTACTTCACACTCATGCTGTTGAGTCCTTTACCATGTGGTTTAGCCTAGCAAGCTTCCTGAGGCAGTGCCTCTCTTAGGAAAGAAGCAGTAAAAAAGAATCACGTTTCATACGTTCTTACTCTATGCTTGACTTGAAGACAGCCCACTTTATGTCCACCCTTTACTAACAGCATGGACAGAGATATACTCTACCACCAGATACACATACTTTGTTGGAGGATAGCATCAGCTTTGTTTCAGGAAAACACAGCAGCAGTGAACTGAATCAGCAGGTGCTGCAGAAGAGCAGAGCCTCTTCACCATCGTAAACACTCTGTGTAGTTCCTTCATTGCTGCCGAAACCAATACCATTAAAATACATACTAGGTTACCTGTATGGGTCCTGCCTGGTTTTGTGGATGTCGACGTCTGGTCTGTTTAATAAGTTGGCAACAGATCTCATTTTGAAGTTCAGGATGTGTGAGGCAGATCTGCAAAGCACTTTGGGCCAAAGATACATGGTAATCAATGGCAGGAGAGTCAACTGCAGCATTTATAAACAACTGGCAGGTCTAGATATAAAATAATAAACAAGTGAGTTTACATACAAGGGAGCTTCAACAAATCTTTAAGATGTTCTGTATATCAAAAGCGTACTTTAATTGAAATCACAATTTATAAGTTTACCAGTAGACTTAGAAAACCCTGCTGGTTCTGCAAAATGGGGTGAAAAGGGACCAGAATGGATGAAAATCTATACAGAGAGACTTGAGATAAAACACCTCCTACAACCCATGCTTTCACTCTGTATCTAATGGAGTGAACTGTAACAGGAGTTGGAACAATTGTGGTGGTAGGCAGGTTTAAGGACATGCCGAACACAGCTTCATCCCTCTACAGGACTCGGAAATTCAGTATCTACAGCTCTCAGTGCCAGACAATGTAAAATGCTTCTGTAAGTAGTGAGCACAACACGGCAGCATATACACAGATAAAAAATCCATAACTCAGCCATTGATTTACATCTTGGCTTTCCATGCTATTTTTACTGTAGGTTAAGTATGACCTTTCCTATACTCAGTACTGTCTCAGGAAAGCCAGATGTTAAGCATTTGTTGGGCTATGTTAGAAGAAAGCACATGTATCACTCGTTGTATTTACTGTATACAATAGTTGAATTTTTAAGGGATATAAGCAAAAATACAAGAACTGGATGGAAGCCCAGTCTATTTCTAGTCTGTTTTTATCATAAATGGGATAACCGAAACACGCCTTGATCTGTTTCTAAATAAATTCCCTACCTGACTTCTAAGCTGATTAATACAAGCTTTCAATAAAGGTCATACAAGTAATCTCTTATTTACTTAGGCAAGTGTCTGTGATTTGAATTAGGTCTGAAAAGTGATTTCCAAGTAGATGTAAATTTGCTTTTATCAAACAAGTACATTTCCTTGTAAATTTTCATGCTGCAGGATTGCAGAAATGGATGTACTTCTTTCAAGTGCTTCAAGCATTCCAGAGAAACAAGCTGGAAAGCTTGTCTGGAAGTGGCCATGACTAAACATAGAGTGCTTGTCTTGAATTCCTCTCCAGATCTGAACCATAACATCAAAATTCTCCAGACAGTTGATGCTTCAGGGAATTAATTCTTTAGACTTGTGTAAGTTTTGTGGAGGAAGTCCATTTATCCAACCTCCATGCCTTCCAACTTGTAATTTATTTCACAATGTACAGACAAAGGAACAGCAAAATTTTGTTTTGTATCTGAAATAGACTTTCTAGGCTGGAAGCAGGTTAATGGCATTGCAGCATACTCCCTCTCATGGGCATCAACTACCTACCTGGCCTTCCACTGGGAAAGCTGTAAGGCAGACAGAAATTGCTCAAGAACCTAGCTGTGGCTCAGTGGTTATGAACCAGTATGTGTCTCCTAATCATGAAGCGTTTTTACTGCACTGGGACATATATATGTGCGTGTATTTTTAAAGATCGTGAGAATCATTAAAAGTGAACTCAAAGAATCTTGTGAAATACTTTTAATAATTTTGTTCCGGAATATTTTCTCTATTTATATTACTGAATAATTGGTCTTTTAAGAACAGCTACTTCATATGAAAATATTTTCTTTTTATTTAAAAGAGCAGTACAGTCCCAGTCCCTGCTTTCTATCTCAGTTTTAAATAATCCATGACTTGCCTAAACTTAAAATTTATTTTCTTTTTCTTCTGATTTTTAAAATATCTTCCAGATGATTTAAATGTATCTATAACAAAACTTTTGCCTATGATTTTTTTCCTGAATCTAATTGAAAAAATAGTATTTCAGATACAGTTTTCTGAATGCAGAGATCTGTCCATGCTGTTAGCTTCTTTGGAGTTATGAATTTCAAGGTAAAATTATTAACACTGATTATGGCTATGGATTTTTCTCCTAACTTGCACTTTATCAATAACTTATCAAATAAGTAGGAACACCAAAAGCTGAAGCCTAAACTGCTCCCGCACAACTAAAGGTCATCTTTACATTGGAAGTAATAGTCTTTGGTGAGGTGATATGGGCACATTTTGCTGCTGTCCATTAGTTACCTCCACTAAAGATAAAAATAAACTTCCCTTTTCTTTTTTCTTATCTTTTGAATATCTCTAGTAAGCCAACTAACAACCAGTCTAATAAAAAAGGCATCTGCTATGGTTTTACCTTAAATAATTTAATTGCTTCAGTTTGCAAGGCTTCTGATGGCAATGTTGTAAGAGGGGAAGTAATTCCTTCTTTGCTATGGCAAAGGGTAGGATGTCTCCAAATCTGAGAAGCTGAACAGATAAAATACATACATTTTTCAATTAATTCAGTTCATAAGTACATTTACTAAATAAGCATTGGAAGATCAGTATGTTGAAATGAAAATAAACTTACTGGCATCACCTTCCACATTTAATAATTTGCAAAGAAGTTGTTCAAACTCAGATCCAACATTTACACTGGTACTTCCAGCTGCAACTGTCAGATGATAAAGCCACGTGTCCTAAAGCAGAAAAACATAGCAGCTCACTCTTTCCATGCTGGAAGGAGCTGCTTCATCAGGATTTTGCTCTCAACTTGAAACCCTACCATGCAGTCCTTTTGAAGCCCAAAGGAGTTTGCCTTCGGTTGAATAAACATGTATTCGTGGTCTCTATGTTACAAGTATTAAGCAAGGAAGATTGGACAGGGCTCTTTTCAAAAGTTTTTAGCCTCAGAAATCATGTCTAATTATCAGGGCATTCTTCCCTTCTTCTTCCAAAAAATTAAGGAATTTTTATCACTGCCAGATCCTGCTAACCTGGTGAGAACTTTTTGCCAGAAAACAAAATGAGATCTACAAGATTACTTGAGAAAAATGAAACAACAATAATAAAAATGGTTTTAACCCCACCTTTCGTTGCTCCTTTACTACTGTAGGGCAGGTCTGTGCTATGTTAGTCTTGTCAGTGAAAATGGATACTAGTACCCTGTAACCTCTCAGCTACAGCTCTGTCTACAAGTTACTATATGTGAGCAAAATTCTCATTACAGCATATAAGATATTCTGCACCATCTACTCATGTAAGCAAGCCTGCAGATTTTTGTCTATTTTCACAAGGATTATGACACTACCACTGATTTGCAGACAAACTCTGATCAATGTTAATAAAGCAGATCCTTCTCCTTATTATATCAGAATACAAGCCAGGTGACTTGTAGTCCTTGTCCTCAAGAAATATTCGTATCAGCACCATACTCATAGATGTGCTACTGAAACCCAATAAAAATATCCATTTCTTACCTTCTCATGTTTGGATCCTATAAGAAGATAAGTGGGTCCTTGGTCTTTGGGGTGGATAACAATAGTGTAATGGGTTGATAATAAACTGCGACCACTGGCTTCATAATCTTCATCAGAATCACAGGATCGATCAACTTCTTCAACCTTTGCCTCAAAAAGCTTGATTTGACCAAGAGGAAACTAAAATTAAATATCATAATTAGTGAGAGCGGTAATGTTTGTTTCAGTGCACACTGATTTTGTATTATATATTAGTATATTTATTATTATACACAGTTTTTTCTCATTCTGCAAATAGAAATTAAAACATGAACTACCATCCATATCCATTTGTATTTATTCATTTTCAGTCCTGCCAAGGAATGTCAGATAAGCCAGATGTTGCAGAGAGCAAAATGAGAAAGATACATGCCAAAGTCTGAAAATTAGGTTTTCAAAAATTCTTTTCCAGGTCTGCCTCTATATATAGCTAATGCAATAAATATATCTTAGGGTGAGAGAAGTCATTCTTTAGAGTTCCCAAACCTGTTTTCAAGCAAAAATTTCCTGTGTCAAGCCTAGAACTTTAATTATGATCTTGTTATTTTAGGGGACAGGAATGTATTGTTGATGTATCCAATTTATTCATACTCTAAATTCAAAAGGTAAATTTTTTTGTGACCTTCCAGTTGGTTTCTTTCTCCAGTCTGAGAGATCACCGAGCTTAAATGTTGAGATATTTAGGTAGTTAACATCATTTATCAGGAAGTATTTTATCTAAAAAAGCCATTCAAGAGGAAATTTTCACAGAAGTAATTATTTCATAGCCCTTATCACCAGGAAGCCTCAACAAACAGAAATACAGCATGAAATCTCTTCACAACTGGGTGACAGGACTGAGAAGAGGCTGACTGCTCTAGACAAAACTCCCTCCTTTCCCACAGTGCCACTGGTAGAGATTAAAGAATGATGTGGGGATTCGTATTTTCTGTAGTGCTTCTGAAGCATTAAGCTTTTTGAATAAGATAAGATTCTGAGAATCAAAAGATGTCATTTCACATATAAGTAGTCAAGATGGATTTATTCACCAAATTTAACTAAAACACAATTGGCTGACTTTTTAGTTTGCATTCCATTTTGAAAGGAGGTCAATTAAATGGACTCCATTATTGTATTAACCACTGCAGATTGTGTAATTTATTTCTGCACAGACACAGATTTTAATTAGCATATTGTTGAACATTAGAAATAAAGTAGCTTTGGAGAACTTTTCATACGTATTCTGCTTACAAAAGCTGAATTCTCATTCTGTTCCTAGTTAGGAAATTAGTTTCATTTTTACTTTAAAAGGACAGCTAAACTTCTTCCAGATGTGAGGGAAATACTCACAAGAATCCAGCAAAATTCTTAACTAAAGAGCATGTTAAAATGCCAAAATCTTCAGTGGTAAAAATGTATAAATTCAGATATGTTAAACACAGAGATTTTTCCCTAGGAGAAATTGTTAGCTAATTTTAATGTCTCTGTAGGATGAGCTTGAGATTAATACTCTAGCTAGTTGACTCCCAAATCCCGTTTTACAGTGTTTTAAAGAGCAATTAAAGTAAAATGTTTTGATGCATGGTTACTGCTATCTTATTCATATAGTTCTAGAAATGAGGTTTTGTTGAGGTTTAAAATAGCTGTAAAAGGAAAGGATGACAAAGGGAATAACTGGCTCTATACAAAAGCTATGAATTACTGGCTCCAGTGTGATTATCTTCTTAAAACAGAAGTACAAATATGAGAATTTCTAGTGATTTTTTTTTTTGTAATGGCTCAGTGCACTGTTCAAAATCCCGTTTCTGACCTGCCTCCATTAAAAAGATGTTTCTTGATGACAAAATACAATGCCTTGAGAGCAAAGGGACAGGTGCAAATCATGTCCAGGAAGTGTCCTAGCTCTTGCAGCACTGTGGACGTATAGTGACATACCAAAAAAACAGGATTTGGAAGTCAACTTAGGGATAGAAAGAACATTTAAATTCTTGAAACTTGCAGTCACTGCCCACTGCAAGAGACATAAGAAAGGGTCTGCTTCCAGAACTATCTGACAGCTGGGTCTTTTCTACTGCCTGTCAGAAAGGGACACCTGAACTCCAGGCAAACCCGTGTTCCCCTTCAGCTGGGGATAACATGCGTAATATGTATCACATCCTGTAGAAAGAGATCAATGGTGTGGTCTGGATTGCTGGCTTTTAGACAGAATCTTCCATGCTGGCAATCTATGTATAACACCAAGGCCACCTGTACCTTAAAAAAGCTGTAGGTTACTGTTTAAAGTTTACATACTCTGAAGACAGAGTGTGTTTAAAGTTTACATACTCTGAAGAAACAAGAAAGGGACCTACCTTGTCTTCTTGATTACGGAAATAATACAGAATTTTTCCGACTAGGGTACACCAAACCCTTTTGGAATATCCATGCTTCACCTGTAATTACAGAACATTAGTAATAATCACAGACAGAGAAATACTGTCTATTTTCACCATCTCTGAACTTTGGTGAACTGGTGATATTGGGAATGCATGTCTTGGTTCAAATTCCTATCCACATTACTAGATGTAAAATTAAAACTGCATAACTCTATTAATGGCATAAGAATCACAGCACTAGATGAGAAGCGCATCTAAAGCACAGTAAGGCCAGTGTTGGGATAAAGCAGACTGGGGGAAGAAGTGCTTTCCTACCTTTGTAAGTAATCCTTTCATGGTTGGCTTGATTTCGGACTGTACGAAGAGTGGGCTGGCTGCCTGTATTTTAAGAACATTCTGCAGTACTTTGATCCATTCCTCTAAGATGTTGGGGGAATCTGCAGTCAGGTAGTATGTTCGTTTCTCTGTGGTTAGCTGTGTAGTAAAAAGGAGTCTTGAGCTTCAAGAACTTGACATATTTGACCCCACAGTGGGGGATTTGTAACATACACCACCCAATGTAGCTTCACAACTTCAGGGAGTTTATCTTCCCTGAAGTATTTTTTAGTAATGAAACATTCCGTGACCAGACGGAGCAGAGAGACTCTTTCTAAATCTTTATCTGGAAAGTTCCAGGACGACAAGTTGAGAAACTCAATTCTCCTTTCAGACAAATGGATTCTCTCTACCCCAATGGCTGACTCCACGACTGCTCTCTTTATTTCTATCCCATAGGTGGTGATCTGACCTTTGTGGCCATAAAAACAAGACTCCAGACTGGCCTTTTTATATAAATTTTCTGTCACTGAAACAATTCTTTGGTTTCATATGAAAGGCATTGATTATTTAATTCCAAGTCCACGCTTGGACTTCACGTGCAACAGGGACTGGAAAAAGGGGTTGGCTTTGGGGATGGAGGGAATTCTGAAACAGCAACAGAGGAGAAAAGCAGGCACCTGGATTGTTTGTTTTCCATCACCCCTTTCAATGTGGCTGGATGCATTTAGCTCAATTTGACCCTGAGGCTTTCGAATAACATCACTCTGTATGGAAAGAATGGAAAAAGAATATTTTAAATCTACCAACAAACAGCAATAAATTAAAATAGGACTAATTTAAACATTAATCACGATAAATACTTGCTAGTTAGACATTGTGTACCTTGTACACCTCTTGAGGAAATGAGTACTGAATCACTCTCTAACAGCTTAGAAACCAGAAGTGCATTATTTTTCCTTCCAGCAGCCTTAGATTATCAGTAGACAATCAAACACAAAACAACAGGTAAGTTACGTGTACTTACTGGAGATTTGTAGTATAGCAATTCTCCTCCTTTAAGCACAAACCACCTTCGTTTCCAGGTCTTTACTTTACCTCCCATTTTTAACAGATATCCAGATTTTTCCAAAGGTTCCTGGTTGTTTAGAAGTTAGATAAAAAGTGGTTAGATGCACATATATACCTCTGCCCCTCAGAAATATGTATAAATACACACAGAGAATTATATTAATGACTTTAAAGCATGCTAAATAATAATTACAGTATTTGATGTGACTTTTAATCCAAGGACAATGTTTTTTACAAGCATCTCTTAAGACAAATGTCATGCACATGGGATAACTAATGAATACCCCAACTTACTGTTACAGTGCATGAGGGAGAGTAAGTTCCCTGAACTATACAAAAGAATGAAGAACATTATGATTTCTGATTTTAAACGAGGAACAAGGTGAATAGAATATAAATGTATCATTCTTTCCCAACTCCAGTTCCTAACCTGAAAACCAGATATAAAGCACTGTAATTCTGAGCTCCTCACAGACAAACCTCTAAGTGTGTACATCCGCAGAAAAGAGGTCACAATTTTGCTCTGTGAAGAAAGCTTAAAATAATCTTCTTCAGCAGGTAGTCAATCCACTTGTATGTTAAAACACTAATGACTGACACAAGCCATTAAAAAGCTCCTCGAGGCTGACCATTACCTCATAATGGTTTGGTTTCTTTGGCCTGTCTTCACATGTTACTCTACCTAGAATTTCTGTCATGTTTTTTCTGTATGAGGAAAGGACACAAACTTATTACTGCATACAGATTTCCACTGATGACTTCAGCTACTTCTTGGAATGCCCTTCTATTTCCCTGGCTATTCAAATAATAATTTTAAACTGTTTTGCATATTTCATATGCAGTCTGATACCAGACCTGGTTCCAAGAAAGGAAATCTCAAGTACTTTGAATTGTATTCTGGAGTTGTTGACCTATTTCTCCTTCATTATATAAGAAAGATTAGAATTATCTTCCACTTTTCTTCACTAATTACAGTCTTACTTGGCTAATGTTGTTGGTATATATTGCTGTTTGTACTCATAAGGCAGTCTGTGAGTCAGCAAAACTGAATAAAAAGGTTTGGTTGCAGTTTTTGAACATAAATACACATACAGTACCTCAGGTGCACTTCACAGAACTTCAGTACTCACATTTTTTCCCATATCACTAGATGAGGATGAGGTCTTAGGAAGTTTTTGCTCTGGCTCTGAATAATCTGTATCTACTGAATATGCATCTGGAGGAATTGCATAGTCACTTTCTGAGGTCACAGAAGACAGAGATGCACCTGTGGTAAAAGAAGAAAGAGAGTTCTTTATATATTTTTTATTACATTAGAAACAACTGAGATAGAATAGCCATGCAGAAAAAATATCTGAACAGAATCTGCAGGCAAACCTAAGTACCAACATAAATCCATCAGGAACCAAGGATTTCTTTAAATACCAGCACACTGAACCACGAGCATGGCGCTAATTCTCATTTTATTCATAATTAAATAGTTAAAGTCCCTTGTAAATGGACAGCAACAACAAAAAAAGTCTTCTGTATATTATCACCTTCTGTTAGATTACCACAGCTTCTTTAAGGAGGGAGTAATAAGTACCATGAATCATACTCATTGTCTAGGAAAAAAACCCCAGGATCTTTAATTAGACTAAGCAATCTTCCCCCTGCACTTTCTCTCACTCACTATAGCATCCGGATTTCTCAGGCAACTGCTCACGTACTAAGAAGTCATACTCAGCATCTGCTTTGTGTTGAAGCTGCAGGTGACTGTGTTTTGCAATTGGTATGAATTTGTATACTGAGCTTTTCTAAAAGTTTGATTTTCATATTTCAGGGGGATTTTAGAGTTTAATAGCTTTAATCCTGAAAAAAATGCACCCTGCTTTCAATTCTAGTCAATCAGTAATAAAAATTCAAACTCCTCCCTCATTCATTATAGAAATATTTTCGTGTATGTAAACGTGTTCTTTTGTAAGGACTAATGTTCCGCATACTCTCCAAAACTAAAATGAAAAAGCCTTTTTTCCTTTGTTTCAATAATTTCCCAACTCATTTGCCAATTTTATTCTTCAAAAAGGCTTTTCTTATTTATTGCTTTGTTAAACTACCAAGACTTTTGGACTGGGTTCTTCTCTTCACATGGTGGATCTTTCGTAACAAATTGCAGTGAGTTAATCATGCTTTTGGTGAAATGTGTGACTGCCTGGAATTTTAAATAATGTGATCTCAACAAAGACATGTACATATGTGTTTTGTGGTTAAGAAAGGTTTCCACACACAAAAAACAATGCAAGGACTATTTTATGGGAAGAAAGCACGAACAAAAGGAATGGTTCCATTTTACAGCAGATTTAAAGTACAGGTGAAGCCAGCTTTTAAATGACCCAATTTAGCTTTCCTGTTGTGTAAGCATGTAACAGGAGATATGTCTGCAGCCATGGCACTGGTTTTTGCTCAGCAGTATGGAGCTGCTGGAAAGCAGGATCTGTGGGTCCTTTTCACACTAATGTGGCAAAACTACATCACTGGAAACAGGACTGGACAACAGCTGTGGCTGCCACTGGAAAAAGCTGAGTGGGACCAGTGGCTCTGTCAGCCTGCTCTAGGGTCACTGAATGGAGCTCCTGTTGACTGGGATTTTTACATGTGTAATTGAGACTACCAAATAATGTTATTTAACATTTCTAAAGCATATAAGGAGGGATCTTAACACTTGGCCTCTCTGGGGCCTTGGTCCCCCTTGGCTTACACAATGAAGAAATACGCACGGAGATGTAACACTGGTAGTCATCTAATGAGGAAGGACTGTATCTTTCAATATTATGAAGCATATTATTTCCATTTTGCAGATGGAAAACACAGGCACCTAGACCTGTGAGATTTGTCTTCCATAAAACACAGGGCATTACCAAAATCATGTGTTCTTACTAAATCTTTGCACAGGACCCTAAGACAACCACTGTAAAAATGAAAGAAGTCTTGTATTGCATGAGGTGACAAAACCAAATAATTTATTGAGGGAACTTTTCCATCTGCTTCCTGATCACATGAAATCATTTTAGAAACTTGAATATATGTGCGTTTTGTTTCTGCTGGTGATTTCTTTTTCTATGTAATTTTTATTTTTTTACAGTTAAAAGTCACAGGATGTGCTTGGCATGACAGAGTATAGATAGAACGGTGCTTCTTGCTTTGAATGTGTGAGTCAGTTCCCCCCACAACAACAGCCAGCTACAAGATGAGTGCCTTAAAAATATCTGTAATAACAGCAATAAAAAGAAAGCCATCTATAACAGTCCTTTCTCCTGACAGAGTAATAGATCTGGGCTTTGAGAGCCTAGTTTTTAGATGTCCACATGTTTAAGGAAGAAATCAATTCCTAAGAAAATCATGTAAACTGCCTAGTTTTCCAAAGCTCCCAGAAGTTACTCGTTCTTATGGTTTTGCCTACCTCGTTTCATAGCCCGAGGACTGCCTGGACCACTTCTGCTTCGAGAATCAGACTCAGAAGTCCTTGAGCTGGACCGAGAGCTGTCTTCTTCCTCAGATCCTGACGACTCATCTAGAAATGGGCTGTTGCTTATTTGGGTTGCTTTCTGCAGAAATGAACACAACATTCTTTGATACCTTGCATAAAGGGTACCAGTCATTTCCTGCAAACTGTGGCAAGGCTCTGTTGGCTTCATAATACTCAAAGCTGTTCTTGCCTGGGTTGTGAGTTTTGGCACGCAAATATTAACATGAAACTGAATTCCCTCTGCCCTCTGTATACCCAACCACACCCATACTTTAAAACAGAAACCTGAGGTAGCTGAAGACATGGGTCTTCCCAAATCACAACAGGCTGCCAGAAAACAAACAATACCGTGTTACTGACTGCTGGCTGTGTGACTAGAAACAGCTTTGGCACTGACACAAAGCCATTTCTACACATACACACACTTTTAATTATGACATTGAACACCATGTGGTTCTTTTTAATAATTAACAAGCCTTTGGAAAAAAATCAGCATGGAACCTAAGAAGAATTGACCTAGGCCAGTAACATTTTATAGGCAGTATTTTCTTTTCCCCAGCTATTTGACATTTCTATTATTTCTGTGGGTCTTTGATCTCTATACATCAAATTACAACATATTTGGCGTAGTAGTATCAAATGTGAAATAACAAGATCCTTGATGTGAAGCTTAATGGTGTTCAGAATTTTCTTAAAACAGCAATACAGTTACCCCTTTCAAAGTGGTGTAGACAGGAGTTGTCATGTTCTTATATATCAGAGAAGTATATAATCCAGATATGGAGCATGAAGTTAGTGAAAGAGCACCTAAAAAAGCAACATATTTTATAAATTGCCTTCCTAATTCACCCTCCAATTAACAAAATTCAAATTAAATATTTTTTGGTGTTGTATAACTGCTGTAAAAAACAAACTAACTCCTGAACTGTCCTGGATGTTAGATTTACAGCTTTTTAAAATTTACAATGCTTTTAAAAACAGAAATAAAACTGCAGTCACAAACATTAGCCATTTCTAAATTGGTAGCAGGTATAGAATCTTCGAAGTAGTGAAATGCAAAGTAAACTGGAGTGAACAAAGTACAAATTCAGCACAAAGTCAAGATTTAAGGTACCAGAAGACAATGGAAAGATAACCAATGATCTTCTAGGTTTTAAATAGCCGATAAGTACATCTTTCTAAAAACATTTTAAAGGTCTTTGCTCACAAATCACCCTAAGAAGAGAACTTTTGTTGATGGGACAATGAACAACTAAACTACTTACTTTTATTAAGAGATTCCATGGTGAAAGCTTCAGACATCCGTAAACCAGATTTGGCTACAGCATAAATTCTACTTTCCTATACAAGCAGAATGGATTTGATAGTAGAAAATTAAAACACAACAATTACTTTTGTTCTGTTTAGCCTCCTAGTTCTTTTATCACATAGTGTAACTATGTGATAAAATGGTTCATAAAATGACATTGTTAATAGCAGCTAAGAAATACATCCATCTTTTGTATGCTGTACGCATCATAGCCATAGCAATTTTTGACATTTTTCGTACAATGTAAGTAACTTATTCTTAAAAAATACTATTATCCGGTGCCAAAGAAGCTATAGCAAAAATGATTTTTAATGGAATACTGTGTGTTAGGAGCACAGAAATGCCATTAGAAGACAACTTTTCTACCATTTTGTGTTAAAAGGCTACAATAAGAAAATGTGTAATGCAAAAAGGTCAGTAAGATATATATAGAGAGAAGTTGGTACATAATGTATTATTCCTCTCTGAATAATAATTAGTTAAAAATATATTTAATAAATTATTAATTAACAAATCTCTGACATGGAAACTGCAGAATCAGTGAGTCTTGACACAGTTGATTTTGGATTTTGTATGAGACATATTAATATCTGTTTTAATATCCTGACTGATGGCTTTAAAATTTTACTTGGAAATGTGATCAATTACTGCTGTAATTTGTAGTTGTCTGCTGTTGGCTTAATTGTCTAGATTGTGAGTGGTACAGTGGTTACAGCAAAGGCATTGACACCAGCATTCTTGTGCTGTGTTAGTGTTCAGATAAATAAATAAATGCATTCACAAGCATTGCATCCTTGGACACATTCAAAAACTCAAAAAGACATACATAACTTAGATGTGACATGAAAAAACCCTGGGTTTATCTATAAAATAGACACTATGTTTTGCAATGGCAGGAATACTGTGCTGAAAATAAAACTAGGCACTGAGTTTGTAGTTATGATTAAGTTAATGCCCTGTCTTGTCATTAAACAGAAAGTAATTAAAATAGAGGAAAGAAAAACCACAGAAGAGAGTCATGAAAATAAGTTAGTTTTGCCAGTAGGAAAAATATCTGTAAGCACAGTTACCCAGGAAGGAAATCGATGTAATGGAGGCGTTGGAGGTTTGTTGCTAGCACCCTTTTTTGCCATATCACAGAGTTCCTGGGCTTCAGCATTTTGAGCTTCAGTGCAGTCATAGCTAAACACTCCTTCATCACAGCCAATCTCCATTTTCTCTAAAATATCAGTATCTTCTCCATCCACCAGATCTATGTCTGTCTCCTGAGGTCTCCATGGACGGATCATGCTTATGGCATTTCTATTTCTACCAAACATTCTGTCAGAACTCAGCTGCGGCTGGCTTAGGTGTTTCTTTGCTAACACTGAATTTAGACTAAAGACATTGGGAGTCCGTAACTTTGGATGTGGCAAATTTGAGGGAAAATCTGATGGAGTTGTGCATTGAGAACCTGCAGAAGTTGCTAGAATTGGGTGTTTGGGTGCCAGAGCAGGGGTTAAAATTGGACTTGGGGTATTTGCCTCACTGGATGAGGATGAATAATCAAGTCTCTGTGATTGAAATTTCTTATTCAGTTCATCTGAAGAACTATCTTGGTCTTTCTTTTTCCTTGCGAAGTCAGAGTTGCATTTTCCACCCAGATTGCTCAGGCCTTTTCTTTGGGACCCTTGCTGCCAGGAGTATAGCGTCTTTTGCGTCCTCTTAATATCAAAACTCTCTTCTTCAAAGAGAGAACTGCTGTCATCAGATGCTGTCAAATACATTTCACTTCCCACTCTACTGTACCTTGCATTCTCTTCAGATGTGTGGCTTGAAAGCGTCGATGCACACCTGGATTTCAGTCCTTTATTGTCTCCTCCATCCTCATCTGAGCTCCAGTCACTCCCAGTAGTGCATGAGTTCTTTGACATGTCACTGTCTATGTCTTTGGATGAGCAGCTTGTTCTCACATTTTTGTTCTGCTCTGAACCAGAAGAACTTTGTTGCAATGACTTTTGACCTTTATTTGTCTCGTGCACAGGACCAGCAAAGGTAGTTTCCAGGATATCCTTCTCTAGAGAAGAAATATAATGAACATGAGAAAATTACTTTAGCAAACTTGGCTGGTAAATGGTTTTGTCATCATGCCTGCAACTAGTAAGTAGGTAATAATTTCAAATGCGTGAGAAAATTTATGGTTTTTAGTATTGTAAATATAATGAACATTAAGAAAAGATTATAAAGGTTTTATTTGTGACTGAATGCAAATTACATTTGCGAAAAAAACTGTAAAAAATGTTACTCAAAGTTCTAGCTGAATGAAAAATGGCAATAAATATAAAGATAAGCAGACGAGCCATATTTTAAAGTAAGCCATGTATGAGTGAAAACAAACAAACAAACAAACAAACAAACAAACAAAACTAACAAAAAGCCAACTACTTAGGCCAGAAAAATTTAGCTGCTTTATTAAATCTAAGGAAAATTAAAGTTTAATAAAAGCTTGTCAGAAAGGATCTTCATTAACAAATCAGGTATTCTGAGCATTTCTACAGTGTTTATACACAGAAATTTATTCTGGAAGCTATTATTGTATTCCCAATGATGAATGCTTATGATATAAAAGAGAGTCTCACTGAAAGTACTTCACGAAAGACACTGTGTTAAAAACAGCTTTGTTTCTGTTCTTCACTTTTACCTGGTTTTGCAAAAGAAAGCTATAGCTTACAACATGTTAGTGAGGCCTGCATATTCCCAAATTAAATCAGATGCCAGAACCAGGGTTTTTCTATACAGACAGTTTGAAAAATCTACGTTAAATACCTTTGTGAAGTTGCAGTGGACTGAATAAGACAAAGATTTTAATTTCACCCACATTATAAGTCCCCAAAATTATCTGTTTCCATTTAGGCAAACCTAAGGTTATATGTCTTATCCTTCCCCTTGAAAAAAATCAGTCTTACTTCAATTCCGTCCTCTAAAAACAGAAGTAATAATATACAGCCACCTTTACAATGAACTTTGTGTAATATAAATACACAAAATATTCATGGGATCTCATTCTGTTTCTGACTTTCAAAAGACCTCAGCTTGCCATTTTTGATACCATGAATAACTGTGGAGAAAATGCTGAGGTCATAAACAGTACAAGGGGTTCAAGCAAAGGACCAGAGCAACAACAAAGGTCACAACCACATCTTTATTTCCCAGCCACGGCACCCAGGAGCCTCTGCATGCTGCCAAATAATGTATTAGTAGTATTGCAGAACCTGTAGTGCTCAATAGGATGACTTCTTCCTAGTAGGAGAAGAGTAGCAGTGAAGAGGGAGACAGTACTGGTGTGCACTTTGAAAACAGCTGGTTTGGATGCACTGACAGAGTTGTTGGTTTTAGTTTCCCACTTGTGTCAGAATAAAATGGCAGTGTTGGTGACAAGGTACCTGGCATGTTTTTGCCTTCAGGGTAGTTTGACTCTTTAGATGAAGCCTTGCTTATTTCTTCAAGCTTAGGAGATGGCTGAGGACTTCTTGCTCTATTTGAAAAGCATCCAAAAGTCAAACTGCTCAGTCGCTGACACTCTCCAGGTTTTTGTGTTGAAGTAACAGATTTCTTACCAGTAGCTTCTGAAGAATAGTAATTCAGAAATCTTGTGTTAGTGAGATACAACAAGCTATGCAACTCTTCTCTTTACTCTGCAAAGTTGTTTTTTAAAGGTAACTAAAATTTAGGAAAAAAAAATAATAAAAATGTATTATAGGAAAAAAAATCCTCCCTGACATCTCTCTGTATCAGGAGAAACCCACAGCAATGCTTCTGCTTCTTAAAAAATGATATAACAATAGGAAGAAAAAATCTTCTAACAATTTTACAGGAAATACAGAAGAGTAAGTTACCAGGTTTAGAAGGTCTATATGGAGGAGGACTTCAAGAGAAAGTGAAAGCAGAAATTGATGTAGTGCCTTGAACATGAAATCTGTCCATCCCTATTCATAAAAATCCCTGTGGCTGACCTAGGAACAAAAGGCCTTTACCGTTCCTGTAAATCTGCTTAAAATAGTACCATGTGTTCATAATTTATAGCCTGTCACCAGAAAATAGTAATAAATTTCTTACTATTTTTGGGCATATCATTATCAGTGTGTTGGAAACTACAGGATCTCAAAAAGCCTTTAAATAGATCTGTCAGAAGAGAATGACTAGAAGTATATGGAATTGCTACTTATCAAAAGATAGCAAAGAAGCAAAACTGTCCAGTTTCTTCATTAACAGAAAAAATGCATCTTAGTTTAAAAACTTCATATTGTATATGAATTTGTAAATTTTTGTATTTTCATGTATTATGCATATTATGTGTGTACACACAAACACTTCTCTACACACATTTCTAAATATCTGTGTATTTACATGTGTATGTAAGATACATTGTCAAGAAATGAGTTAGCAAATTAACAAAATGTTCATATGATAGTGAATCGTCAGGTCAACCAAGTATGCAGAGGACAATGGGAACCTTCAGACACACTTAAGAAAGTTGGTGAACAGGCAACATGGTGATGAATAAAATTCAACTTTGATCAATGGGAAATAATGCTCTTTGGACGGGATATTCCTCTTTTTTCTATTTATGCTTTATGATTTTTAAATTTATTATACCCATTTGGAGAGGAACCTGGTGATACAGGGTCTGAATTAAGATTTTGGATCACTGTAGTCAAAGGTAGTAACTAAAAATATCTGACTGGAGTTCTGATTCCCAGCTGACCATTTGCTAGAAAAAGCAAACGCAGACTGACATTCATGTATTCTTTGACAGTTTTGTGACCACCCATGCTATAAAGAAGGGAAAGCAAAGATCTGTCCTAAATCCAAGAAAATCTTATTACTAGCAGAACCTCTTAAGTAACAGCAGCATCTGTTCACCCCACAAAAACCAGTTGTGCCCCATCTGCAAGTCTTTTCAGCATAAAACCAAATGATTCCTTCCTAACACCTTCATCTACAGTCACTCTGATGTCAGTTCATACTCTCTGAAATCTTTCTGATTTCACAGAACATTTTCAATCATGTAGATGTACACATTAATAGGGAATAGAAAGAAATACGCCATATAGAGAGAAGTTTTCAGAAGATTTGTACATTTACCTTGCAGTTTAGATTGTACTGTTTTCATCTCTTTGGTTTGCTTTTGGTTGATCAAGCGAAGGTTCTGATTTTCCACCTCTAACTAAAAGCATATAAATGTAATCTCATCCACTGGTGAAACAAATCTCAAAGCTATTACATCATTTATGTTTTCCCTGAATTTGTATTTATCTAAGGATAGAGCCAGTTCAAATAATAATCTCCTCTCTGCTACTTCTCTAAATACCAGTCTAGGCATCTCTTTGTTTCGAACAGTTAATTCCCTGCAATGACTGTTTGCTCAATTCTGCCAAAATCATTCCCCCAACCAATCAAACCCATGACTGCTTTAAAAATCCTTAATAAATAAGAGAAAGAGAGAACTGCAATGGCATTTGTAATAAAAGCAGAAGGCTAGAATTACAAACTCCTGTGCCACTTTGCAAAACCAAGAGTGCGCAGAGGAATCAGAGGGAATGATGGTCCTAATGCCTCCTTACCATTCCACAGCAAAAAATTAAAAAAAAAAAAAAAAGAAGGTGCCAATAAATTTTGTACAAAGCAAAAATCCTTCTACAGGAAATAAAAAACCAACAACCCATTTCTGTAGCCCACCACTGGGAGATAAAAAGATGCTGGTTCAAACTCCTGCTCCAGATTAAGCAAACAGATTTGAATCTGAGTATGTCACACAGAAGGGAGCCAGCAATTCCACTTCCCACTGAGTGGCACTCAGTCGCATCTGTGAAACTAGCTTGAGATTTTCCAGAAAGACTAAGTAAATACTTTGAGTCATACTTGATTTTGTCCAAACTTTTTCATTGTAATTTTAGCTAAATTTAATGGCATTTTTATTAAATTATTTCAAAATAATTTACTTTAGTCCTCAAAGATGAAAAGTATTTTATGTAAGAACCTTCTAGTTTCTTACTTCAAACACAATAACTTAATTGTTTTTCAACTCAAGTAAACTTGCAGTAAACTACAAGAGGGTAAGATTTTAACTTTTACAGGCAACTTTAAATTCTACACTCAGGGAGGAGAAAGCACAGCTGCACCCCAAAGCTGGCAGCCTTAGGCAGGGCGAAATACATGGTTATCTTACCACAGCAGAGAAAAAAGGGAGACAACTGGTCTCTTGGAACTAGAGCTGACGTCCCTGAAACTATTCATGACTAACAGTAGTGTGGGCATTGTGAAATAAAAAATGATCAAGGCCTGTTTTCTGCCAGGCCCCAGCAGGCTTGGTCAGCTTTCTGGGGATTAATCACACTTTAGGCATCTGCTTGAATAAGCCTCAGTTTGCCAGCGAAGCTCTCTCAACTAGTGGAGAAGTTGACCTTCCAGAGAGCAGCCCGGGGTCCTTTCTCCAGAAAGAGGACCCAGATCATGCTGGCTGACCAAATCAGACATCAGAATTTAGGTGACGTGGACACTCTGCTCTCTGTGCCGTTTTTTCAATATTTCCTCTTTCCAGCAAATAACTATAAAATCAACCGAACTGTGAAGCATGGTTTTTTACTATGGCACACAGGCCTTTAACAGCCAAAAGGTCTAAGGGATATCCAGTCACACCATTATATTTTCTGTGTAAGTATTGTAGCAAGAGTTATACCTCATGAAGCTTGACTGTCACCCATTCTTTTATTTTAGCTGCTTTTTCTTCTATGATTTTTGCTTCTTGCAGTCTTATTTGCTTCTGCAAAAAATTGACATAAGCATATTTTTCACTGAGCAATATAATCTGCCTGAGTAGTATCTTCAGACACAAATCCTAAGATTGCTTGAAGTCATTGAGGCTCCTGAGCAATACATGGTGACTTTTAAAAAATGAGGAATAGGATCTTCACAGAGGCTGTTATTCCTCTTTCCTCTCGTAAAAATGAAAGCTCTTCAGTGGGGACAGTGAAGAGGAATATCATCTTTCCCCTCTTAAAAGTCAAATGTTCTTTCAATGGAAGCCAGTGTAATTTGAAAAGGAATAAATGTTATTCAAATTATATACTTCCCATGGGAACCTCTTTATTGAAACAACAGAAATAATGCTAAACTTTTCTGTCCTCCACTGATGAAAATTTTTATTTTTCTTTTGTGTAATTAAAAAGGGAATTGATGTTTCTCTTTTGTAACACCATTATTCCTAACCTGTTCTTCAAGTTGCTGCTCCAATTTTTGTATTATATCATTCTTATCTTGTATCAGGACCTCCAGATCTTGACATCTCTTATACAACCTGGTTTCTGATTCACTTGTTTGAACATTTGCTGCTTTTAATTTCTCTTCCATGATCTGCACCTATTTGGAAAGTCAAATATAAAAGTTTAAGGAACATAACACTCCAAGTCAAAAGTGGTAATTTAATCACAAACTAAACTGAAAATTGCCTCCACACTTAAGTTTCAAGACAACCCTGCAAAGTTTTGAAGCCTGTTGGAGAAGAAACCCCACAGTTCATTATGTCTCCCTATGCATTTAATACCAACAGGACTGGCAAAACACTGGAAGATCTAACACAGATTTTGTTAATATCTGTGAGAGGCTTCTAGTTTTGTAACACACAAGCTTTTAGAGACACCAGTATGGGAAGAAGGCAATTTATCTACAGGGAGCTGTAAACAATGTTTTAATAAATAAACAACTGCACACTGTAAAAAACCCCAGCCAATTATCAGTAGCATTCTAAAAAATAGTTTAAAAATACTTGGCTCATAGTCAGGAATGTTTTCTAACTCCAAATTAGTACATGAACATTTTTAGTCCTATAATTTTCAGTTTCTATCTGTCTCACAGTAAGATAAGAGGAATGTTTCAGTGATACTAGAGGTAAGTTCATAAAATGTCTACAGCAGCTAAGTCTGCCATTTGGAATCAAAAGGCATCTTTGGTTAAATATTTTGTCACAATCTTGTTCTTTAAATTATGTACCTTCTACAAGAAGAAATAACAACATAGAATAGTTCTGTTTAGAGGCTGTATTGGGTAGCCTCATTTTATTTTCTTATAGATCCTCTAAAACAGGTTGTTTCCTCTCCCTTTTGTTTCCACATGCATCATATATCAAAGACTCATGACCTATCAATGAAGAAGCTCATTCCATGTATCTACCTGTGATTTGTGATGTTAGCTTTGACTTTATTGACCTGAACTGAATAGTGAGCAAAGAAAGGTGTTAGAACTCTCCGTTAAGACAAATCAACAGACTTTAAAAGAAACTGTCTTCTTCTCCATTTTTAGAAGTTTTTAAAAATAAAGCAGTTTTTTGAATTTCACCTCATTAAAGTACCACATGCACACAGCTAGTGGAGATATTTATTCCAATTATACCTGCTGAAACGCTCTCTCTGCTTGACGATCAGCATCAATAACTTGCTTCTCAAGCTGCTGCATCTGTAGATGTATAAAAACATACAGTTAAATGGCCATGCCTTCTGCTTCTCATCAGAAAAATACATCTTCATGGTCTGTTTTGAAAAAGGGAAGGACACGTGATGGGCAGGAGCATAAAAATAAAAGAATAAACTGTGTGCCAGACTGGGAAAAGAATTCACCATCATGACTGTATTAAAACATTGCAAATACTCTTCAACAGAAAAAGGACCTTTGCTTCATAATTAATTCTCTGGCTACCATATGACACACTGCTTTTTCTCCCCTGATACCAAGAGTAGAAATTCATTTGACAATAGTCCTGAAACTTTCCTCGTGTCCTCCCAAAAGAGGCAAGAGGAGACAGAACTTGGCTGCTAATCCTTCTGATGCCGACAAATTCCGTGTCTTGGACAAATATGCTACAAGGACTGTCTCAGACTTCTCCCCAGTTGCACGAAAGAAGGCAGGATGTGGCAGAAGGGACACGGTGGCCTCAGTGCTCCACAGCAGCAGTGGATGAAGACGGAGACCAGTTTCCATGGAGAAGTGCAGGTCACCTCTGAGAAGGGGAGACGCTGATCTCTTACTTTACAGTGATGCCTAACGAATCACGGGCTCAATCTTTGCCCAGGGCCTTGAAAATCCCAGCATTTTACAGGACTTGTTTTGAAGGCATTCCCAGCAATACAGAACAGAAGAGGCCAGAAAGATATACTTTGCTTAGATTTGGTTACATGTTGTTAATAGCCCTCTAGTCTGATTTTGCTGACTTTTTTTTTATAAAGTAAGCCCTGATTTGAAGTGACACTTGAAAGTTCATAAGGTGACTCAAGGACTTAGTGGTTCACAGGAAATATCTAAGATAAGACCTCAGTTTATCTGAAGAGAATGAAACATCAAATAATTAATATTGCCATACCTAGTATTCAGGTTGAAAATTATTCTAAGAAAAGCATATGATGTGAATAATGCAAATGAAACCCATTTATTCCTTCTTCAGTTTACTGCATGGTTTTAAAATAATCAGTTTCATCCTGTCCTGTTTGTACTCAGTTTCTGGCATCTTTTAGTTTCTTTTTCACTCTCCATCTCCTTTTTTCTCTTTTCTCCCAATTACCCTGCTAATCACATGAAACTTTTAGCACCATATCCATACAAGGACAGAGTCATCATTTTCTATCAATCAATAACTGAAAATGGGGAAAATGAGTTTTCACTAACAGAAAAAAAAAAGCTGTGACTCACCTTCTAGTACTTTCTCATACAATACAAAACCCCAAAGTCTACATCATAATAATACCGCAAGACACCACTGATACAAGAGCAACAAACATTTCACAATCCACGTGGTTATGGTCAGGTCCCCAGTGAGTTGTTTTGCAAGAACACTTCTAAGGATATGGTCTTCCCAGTCATTCATTTGCCAGATGGACAGGGAGGATAAGCCTTCTTTGTTTCTCTCTGGTCACATGAATTTAATTTCATATTTAAATGACCTCATGTTAAGATTTTGAGTTTCATTTTTAGAATTTTGACTTCTAAGGTTAATTTCCATCTGTCTTTTTGGTTTTACATTCAAACAGAAATTTGGTTTGCAAGACTGACTTTAGTATCATTTTTTCAGGCATTTATTTTTCAGTGAGTTGGGATTCAGAAATTGAGGTTATTTCTGAATATATGGTCAGCTAACATTCCACTGTAGTAAAGGCAGTGTGCTAAACACAGTGGAAGTGCAGCTACTAATAGTGAACTAATACTCTATAATGTTCTGACTCTATTAATATTATGACAGAAAAAACTATTATGACAGAAATTATAATATTATGACAGAAAACTTCAGATATTTATATTGTGAAATTCACTGATGAGTAGCAAGTTTTCACAGGCAATTTGTAAGTGCATCAGCAACTGGCAATTTATTTATGTCCCATAAGTTAAGGTCATTTCATCTGTAAGGCAGTATCAGAAATGTGACAGATTTAGTAAGTGGGATTAAAACTTGAAAATGTTGCTAGCCAAATTCACCTAGCTGCCACTGCAGCGCAACCAGCTCCAGCCTGGCTTAAACCTGGAAAGAGCTGGTCTCTCCAGCAGCACCTCATGATCACTGAGTGTTCTGCTGCTCTTCTGCACAAGTGTTTGAGTCCTGCAGAATCCAGTGCACCAAAGGCCCCCGCTCCTTCCACGGCCACGCACCGACACTGCACAGTGCGCCTCTTGCTAGGAGTACACACTGCTGCACACGACCAGGAACAGAAGAATATCTTCACGACTACTGGGACAAGGAATATGATTTGAATAAGGCTGTTGCTAAGATGTATGTAAAGCCAGGAGCCAAAGAAGTGGAGAGAATACTACCAAGTGAAAGATCATTCAGAGGTCATAAAGGGAAGAACAAAGTTTATTTTTGCTTCTTCAATAGTTAACTATTTCAAGAAGGAGTGCTAAGAAGCTTTGTGTGGTCTCACAATATGGGTATGTCAATCAGCTTCCTGGCAACAACTAAATGTGAGATTTTATTCACAAAATGTCTAAAGGGTCATCAATTTCTCTTAGGATACTCCTGCTAAAAAAAAAAGCAATCTGTATTATTCAGCAAATATCAAATATCATGGTTACCAAACATGAGCAGTTCTGTTAAAATTAAATTTGCCAGCATTTCAATGATTTTAGTGCTACATTATAATTACTGAGTCCTGATTTTCCCGTTATTTAGAGTTTATATAGGTTTGTCTTGCAGTGTCTTCTGTAACAGTAATGAAAGTTAAAAAGTATGGTTTTTCCATTTGCATAAATGATCACCAAATGGTTTTGCCTGAAAAATTAGATTTACCCCTATACTGACTGCTTTCCTTGTTCATAAGCCTGTGAAGTTAAACAGAAGAAATGACTACCTTAGAGTACTCTGAAGGCTATCAAACTTGTTAGACAAAAGACTGGAACTGTTTCTAAGGTAAGAATTTTTCTTCACAAACAAAACCTAACCTTAAGCCTTCTTCTTAAGGGAGTGACAAGCTTCCCAACAGTGATCACAGTATTACTGAGAGAAGGTGGAAATATGAGACTGGTTGAATAGCTAATGGTTTTAATCAAGTCATGCTTTGAACTCATCAAGAATAAAATGCCGTGCTAAATCCTCCTTACCCAAAGACTATGAAGGCCATTTCAGACCATGCATTGCTACCTAAGATCCTCAAATAAAACTTTACAAAAAAAATCCTTAACCTGAGGATGGATGCAGCAGGTAACGGCAGCCATATCCATGCTTAGATGCAAATGTCAGATGCAGAAGAACTCTCACCTGTGGCAGCATCCTGAATACTGACAACCAACTCTGACTTGATAATGAATGTCATTTAAAAAGAAAAAAGATCTGTTGAACCAGACCTCTGTCTCACCAACTTCTTTCAGTATACACCTCAGCAAACTGCCAGCATCACTGGATCAAAATGTTTTGTGTCAGCTGTTAGGTGAGACACTGCTCAAATGAGCTACAGTCTGTAAAGGATCAGCTGACATAAAGTTGGCTTCCCAGGAGAAACATGGAGGGCCATCGTGGTATTGATGACATTTGGCATGTGAAATATATTTAAGCCTAATTTTCTATCATGTCCTAAATAAAGTAACTTGAAATAATGCCCCAGTCCAACAGACCTCTTGTAAGGAATTGTTCTTCTCACCCACATTGGATTGGTGCAAATTCCGTAAGAATTCAGAGATGTCCTGTCCTAATCTATACTGATTTTTATTTTACAGTCTGAAATACGCAAAAAATAGATGCATATTGACTAAAGAACACAGATACAGAAGAACAGATGCTACTTTAACCTGCACTTTCTCCTTCTGTCTTTAAGTGAAAAATCCTCTTACAATTTCCAGAAAACAGATTAGTGCATGCTGCATCAATTACTGAATTATAGAAAACATTTTCTATTGTTAGAAACAGATTTGGTTTTAAACTTAGTAAGGAAATAACTACTCCACATCTGACACTCATCAAATTGGGCTATTTTTGTTCAAACAATGAACAGAGAAATGCCACATATGGATAAATAGTGAATGCTTTGAAGAAACATGGCAGCAATAAAAACAGAGGTGTACTGCCTTGGAGGTCTGGACACTGAAGTACAACACACAGTCACTGGGAATTTTGTACAACACAAAGGCAAATCATAAAGTGATTCCTTTTCAAGGGTCACCTGGAAGTTTCTTGGCTGTATTCAGAAATGTTGATCATAGATCCTTTTATGCAAGTAAAGAGATTTTCATTTAAGTAAAGCACATATTACATTAAATCAGCAAAGGATATAAACTCAAAGGTCATCATTCACAAATTTCAAAAATACACCTTTTGTATGCATATATGTGTAGATATACTTTCATTTGTATACATATATAGAGAGATCATTATTCCTGTAGTGTGTATTGGAGAGAAATTACAGCATTAAAATGATAACTGTCCTGTTACTTGACATAGCTATTTAATAATTTTAAAGGGAACATTTTATTTTAAAAATTAAATTTGTTGCAGTTAATGTCTTCTTGAAATCTGAAAAATGTTTGTTATATATAGGAACAAACTCCTATTTTTCATCCAAGTCAATATTCAACATAATTTATCCATTCATATTTGAAATTCACATTAGAATCCGTGCATAATACAGTGTCTCCTAGTTTTTAATATTATAAATGACCCAGTTGTATCACATAGGCTTTTTGGAAATCTTTTTGAAATACATATAGGAAAAAATATAACCAATTATGAACAAAAAGAAAAGCATCACTTCTCTGTATGCCTTTCAAAACATGTTGATAATAGGTCAAAGTTTTTAAAAAGGAAAAATTAGTTAAAACCTAATGTTTCTTAGTCAGTTTGTCTGTTGATGAAATGCAGAACTTCCAGTGATTTCAGAATGGTATGTTTAGAGTCTGTTGTTTTCCTTTCACTTCAATTTTTCAAATCTTCATCATCTGAAAAAAAGCCCAAACCATATGTGGCTGAAAAATAATGTTCCCCATTAAAAAAAGGGGGGGGAAAAAAAAAGAGAAGAAAAAAGGAGCAGTAAATCTGTCCATTATTAGATACAGCGAACTACCAGTCCTCACACCAAATAGGACTTACCAAAACCAGAGACATGGGTATATGGTTGCTTCTATAAATAAAGAAATAGGAGAAGCAATTGAGGGATAAACACACCTTCAACTGTCTCTCAAAGGTGCCAGTAGATATAAACAGGTGATGAATACACACAGGCTGGCAACTAGAAGACACTCATTTTTTCACATCGAGGAAAAAAGATTTTAGAACTGCCTTCTGATAGAAGCTACGAAGACAAAAGATCTGGGTTTTTTTTCTGTGTCTGTGATACTTGGTGAGTTTAAATGGTTTGAAGAATATGCCTACCAGCTATTCCACAGCTCTACATCTGACCAAGAGTTCCCCTTTTGATTCTATATTCCTATGTTTAGACCCAAATATTTCAACAAATCTCTGCATTTCCAGAAGAAAAGTTAGTACTTCTTAAAAGCAAGTAATCTGCTTCTCAATGGCTTTGGTAACAACCAGTTTCCATGTTTTATAATATGCTGTGTCCAACCACATAAGGCCTTGCACATATTTTTAGTTAAAAGCAATGGTAAAACTGTTCTAGAAGCATGACTTCCTCTTTTCACAAAAAGCTCTCTCTTCTAGTGGTTTAGCTTAGAAAAATACAGTAATATTCCTCTTAGTCCTGTAACTCATGTATTAAAAAGCTGACTAGGTATGTTCCATCCATATTTTCTAACATTATTCCTTCTGCCTTGAAATTTCTCTTCCATGTATTTTGTACTCTCTGTAAGGGCAGTGGTAGATCTTGATAAGCTACAACAAACTTTAAAATATGACCTGACTACTTAAGCTATACAGACAGAACACCTAAAGAAAAGAGATGTAAAATAAATATACTAACATTGCATAGGAAAAATGAACAACAAGATAATTTGTAAAGAAGTAATGAGCACATGCCTTGGGGAAGAAATACTTTGTTCTTTATTGACTGATTTTTTTTATCCCGAAGGGAATACAATACTTAGGGAGACTTATCTTTAATAGAACAGCTTTGCATTTAACTTATTAGTAGAAATGCACTTTGTTAAATAATCTAGGAAGTGATACTTAATTTATAAAATTAAATATGCCTTCAGTGAAAAATGGATATTTTGGCACAATAGCTTTTCCCTAGAATGAAACCTATAAAAATATTACTCAGTTTTTTCATCCCCAAAATGAAGAATTGCTTTCTGAAAGTAATTTCTTTTTGTCACAGATCTCCCCAAAAGGGCTAATGCTAAATGGGCTCAATGGGGTTTACATGTTCCTTTGGCTGTTTACAGATCAAACATGTATTGTACGTATGTATGAAATTTTATGGTTTGTATTATTTCCTACATGAAAAAAAAAAAAACAACTTCAGATAAAGAATTAGTCACCTGGCTTAAATTCAGAAAGCTACAGCCTTGTATTTCCCTCCGATCTCGCTTCAGTGCTCACCTAGGTTCTGACTACTGCAACACAGCTTAGGCTCACAACCCAGCAGTTTGCAAGCTGCCACTTTCCAGCGCTCACCCATGGTTTCCTTTCTCCCATCTTCTTCATTTTTAATACCAATTAACAGGTAAAAGGCTACAATTCTTCTCATGAGCAAAGCACTGTCAACCATTGCTCTGCGAATCTGCCATCTAACCAATTCCTTTTAGTCTTTCTCTGTCCCACAAATGTATGACGTGTAAAAACAGATCGATTCTTTTGATGTCAGAGTTACATCCATGTGTGCACACACACGCACACACCGCAAACAGACACCTACCCACTTCTGCAGATGACCAGCAGTTCTACCATCTGCATGTGCAGAACCACAATCCTGTTCATGTCTAACTACAGCAACATCTGGCACCGCTCTCCCAGGTAGGCAAAAGTCACTTCTTAATTGCAAGCCTCTCTTACTTCTCCTTTTTAGCAATTCAGCTCATTCCTATGAACTGTGCTTAGCACAAAAGCCTTTCCTTTGAACAAAATGAAACCTACAAAAATTAGCAGTCTCTATTTGCTCAGTTTCCAAAATGAAAAAAAAAAGGCTGAAAATTTCTATTGCTTTGCTCGATGAGACCAGTTTCACTACTGAGTTATTTTACTTCTTTCAAGTTCTTTTCAATAATTAAACATGATTTTAAGAATTATTTACCTCAAAAGGTTTTCTAGGGGTCATTCAATGAGTGAAAAGTACATATGAAAAAACAATCTTTCACATCTCAGTTCAGTTCATTGTAGCAAAATTAATGATTTCTTTGGGAAACTCTATAATTCCAAAATATAAAACAGAAAACCCCAGAGAGGGAACTCTTCTAGAATTGGTAGTCTAGGACAGCTGCCAGCAAACATACAGATTTTAAAATGTTAAATTCAGCAGTGGGATTTGAGGAGGCAGTGTAGTGAAGGACAATTGAGTAGCATGTAATGCTGGCTCAGTAACTGTGCTTTTGTCAATGTCAGTCTGGTAAAGCCTGGTAAGCCTGGTAAACACTAGGAAATTCCCTCTTTCTGGCAGTCATCTTTCCCAACTCAGATCTTGTCTTTATAGTTAAACTGCAGAGACACAATCAAACATAAAATAGGCATATGGCCACTCTTAGCACAGACATTATCCTGGCATGCAAGATCTTGAAAGGAGTGAAGATGTTCAGTGAGAGGGAAGAAGGTACCAAAGCACTTTGGCAGGAAAGGAAAAAGAAGTTTTGTATAGTGCTTAATGTGAAAAAGACAAACATATATCAAGAACTGGTTGTTCATCTGCTTTGTTTTGTACTGATCAGTGCAACTGTGGAAATTCTGCTACCTATGTCTCACTGAATTGTGGCTTCTGATTAGAGCCACAACATGAGCATCCACCCGAAACAGGACATGCCACCGCTTGAGAGGTGATGGCTTGAGAAACAAAGGTACCGCTCACAGCCAGCATGGCTGAAACTGATTTTATTCATGACATTAAAGTGTATAGGACACTTTGGAAACCCATGGTAAAGGAGCAAGAGATTCCAGAAATATATATAGGGCAGAATGTTGCACTTTAAAGACAAGACAGCAGGTATTTAAAGCAAGAAACTACACCCCCTGGGAATGAAAATTAAATGAGCAAAAAGAGTTCTCACCATCAAAAATGGAGAAAAAAAATTGTAGCTCCTGAAAGTGAAACGTTAAACAAGTGTTAGATTGGCTAAGGACCCACTATCACAGTTTCCACAACTCCCATCAACTTCCCCATCTCAGGTGGGCTGGAACAGAAGTGAATACTACTGGAGAGGAAATACTAATCCTCTGGCCTCACAGCAAAGGCTATGCTCTTCATGCCGTTACTCAGCCACACCTCTACAGGAACAACTAATTTATTGCTTCCTGAGTTCTTCTTTTTTTTTTTCTTTCTTTTTTCAACCTCCTTAGAAGGAATGTAGTTTTAAGATCTACAAAACCAACAAAACAAAAAAAAAAGCTCTACGATTTTAAAAAGGCATAGCATAAACTTAATTATAGACAAGGGCTAAAAATGAAACTATAAGAAACATGTGAAGGTATTAAAATGTTGTAAACAAATCTGCTACTCTATTCATATAAACTTTTATTCTCCTTAACTCTCCTTGCTGTCTTTTATTTGTACCTTCCTAATTGCAACTGAATTATTCCCCACAATGAGAAGATTTTTAAGGACAACTAAATGCAGAAACAGAACCTTCATCTGAATTATTTTTGTCCAGTTGTATTCTACTCCCCTTTACCCTTCATAATACTTTCATTGCAAATGGAAATACTCGTGATGCTTTCTTACAATTTTAATATTGGCAATCCCTGCCTAAGTCCAATGTGTTTCTGACTTTTCCTCCAAAAACATTAAACATGAAATTGCCATGCCAGAGATAACAAAATGGACTGCATCTGCTTCATTTTCAAATGTCAAATGACATACCATAAATAGGACTGCGAAAGGAATAAAAAATACAGTGGGACCTGGATTTAGCTGTTGGTTTGTAAGGCAAAGTCCAAAACCTGTTACACTCTGAAATATACTGAAAATAGTATTTAGCCTAAGAATTGATTATCATTCAATTTTCATAATCTGTTCCAAAAGTATAAATAATATTACATTTGTGATGTACACACTTGTTACCAGCTGAGCATGTATACAGATCATACCCAAATGGAAGGTTAAAACAATGTACACATGAAAAGAATTCTCTCTAACAATCATTTCTATTTGTTGAAAACCACTTAGAGCATAACATAATGACCCTCAGCACTGCAGGAAACAAACTTGGAGACATTCACAGGAAGGTTGAGTATTACTGGATAGCCCATAATGCAGTGTTTGGGTTAGTGCCATATTTACTCCTTATGGGGTCTGATGGAATTCAGTGGAGGCTGCCCAAGTGGGAATTCAACACAGCTATGTAGTTCTACTGAAATGATTTTTAGTGGTAGGAAGAACATCAACTTTATACCTTATGTTGCATGTGAATTCTAGGTGAAAATGCAGTTACTGTGAAAAGAATGAAGGTCACCAACTTTTCCTGTGACTTGAAATGCCAGCTGGAAGCTAAATTTGCAGTAGAAACATGTAACCTTTTACTCAACAAAGGGGTTTTTTGTAACCTCTTCACATACGTAAGACTCAAGCTGCATTAAAATACAGGCTTCTGCTTAAAACTCAGCTTCACAGCCATCCTAAATTTGGCATACTAGGGATACTTTCTAACATCATTCCTTAAATTCCTGTAAAGACCTCTCCCACTTACAGCAGCAGCTTCTGCTTAAAACTCCAACAACGTCTCTTTCTTTGCACGTTAGATTCATAAATATAGACGCTACTTGTCAAGATGAAAAAATATTAAAAACAAATAGACAACAGGGAATGGATTAAGTTTTCTGAAAACACTGTATATTCCCTTGCTTCTCTCTCTTCTCCTCAAGTTCAGTAAAAAATTTAAGCTCTGGTAGAGGTACTGCTGCAATACATTTACAATGCAAATTTCTCAAACTCCTCAACTGAGTTTCAAGGATGACTACTTCCTAAACTTACAGAACACAGTAGATAATTTTTCTGAATCACAGCACATCTGTCAGAATAATATACTCAAGACTTTTCATGTTAATTCTTTCTTTATTTGCAGGGGCACTATTAAATAAAATAACTTTGCAAAGGTATTTGATTTCTAGTGCATAAGAAAAGTACTTCAACTAATCCGGCCTGAATACATTTATGGGCTCACACAGATCATACACAAATATTGGAAATGGCTGGATTCAAGACATCCCTTATGTAAATCTGATTCTAGACTAAGTTATACAACAAGTATAAGGGGAAGAGCCCAATGGCAGTTCCTGGCAAGTCATATACACAGGGGTAATAGGATATGAACTCTGTTCCCTGGTACTGTCTTGAAGAGATACCTCTCAAACACAGGCAGAGGAGGATAGCTGGAGAATTACCACCAAACAATCCATTTCTCACATCTTCCTGTACAGACTCCCTGTTTTTGTCACAGTATCATTCTTACTCTGTTTTCTACAACAATTACATGGTATAATACCCACAGGTATAATAGTCTGTCACACCACAGTGCTGTGATTTTGTTGCTGTTTTGAAGTGGAACACTGTCTGCTTCTATTGTTCAATGTTTCAGTACACATTTCATAGCTTGGAGATGATTGTAAACAAAAACACAAATAAATGTCTGTGCTAATCAAAGTAAGAGTGAGAAATATTTCTGATCTTCGCCAGTGTGTTTCATTCCAAAACAAGTAACAAATCCAGAAAGCACCTCTAAAGCCTGATATCAGCTGCATTATTGTCATTAGTATCAGGATGACCATCAACTTCTGGCCAATTGGGTCTTCATTACTCACGTTACTATTTCCCAAATATATGTTTGAGTAACAATTCCACACAGTTCAATTTCAAACTAGTGTGAGTGTATCTTTCCTTTAACCAATACTAAGAGCTGTCTGTATAATTCAAAAAATTAAAACCCGTGACAAAATAACTCCCGGGTTATTGGCAAATGAAACCGACTCAGAAATACATCCAAAGAATTTACTGCCCATTTTGAAAATGGTTGCTGTTGAATTGTGCCAAATTGCTAAATTTGCAGATCAATATGATCAAATTTTATTAAGCTGTGACTAGACTTTGATACATGTCCCAACTGAATTCCAGTTTATGAGTGAATGATTTGTATTTAAAAAAGAGGCACAGTAAGGAGAAGGATCATTTTTCATGAAGTCTGCTAATGCTCTGCTCTGGAGAGTATTATGTTGAATTATCTCAACTGAATACTGTTGGACGTGGTCTTCAACAGAAGTTGTTTCTCCCATGTAACTCCTGTAATCACTTTGCTTTTTCTAAAATTTCTGAGAAAGGTAAGGCAAACTAAAATAAGAGGCCAGTAACGTAACAAATTCTGCAGTTTTTTAATCTATTTCAGAGTCATATTTTTCACAGACGAGAGAGTAATTTGCCTTTGAATACTTTATT
Source organism: Donacobius atricapilla (assembly GCA_013397315.1). Lineage (NCBI taxonomy): Eukaryota > Metazoa > Chordata > Aves > Passeriformes > Mimidae > Donacobius > Donacobius atricapilla. The sequence continues at coordinate 171,412 of WBMY01008048.1, read as the reverse complement.
TTGAACACAGTGCTGAAGACTTGTGGTTTTATCCATCTTATTCTGTTTGTTTGGGGTGTTTTATGTTGATATGTGGAATTGTATGATTATACATACATTGCTATTAGTTTAAGAGGGTATTTCTAGCAGTTAAGAGCCTGTAAATGCAAACTGTAAAGGAACAAGATGAAAAGTCAAATAGCAAGCATTCAAATGTCTAAAATCCTTTTTAAAACTTACATAGTTTTGTGAAGTGCTGTTCATGAATCTTAACCTTTTGGTTGCCAAAACTACAATCAGCAGCAGCTGCATAAAACTTGGTAGTAATGGCTGCTAGAAGGTTGCCAGGAAAGTCATGTCCAGTGTTTAACCACTTTCCATCCCGAAATGCAGTGATGCAGATGGGGTAAAGAGACAGAACAGATATCTCTGACCTAACAGCTCTGACTGTGTAAGCATCCAGTGATCTGCCGAGTGTTACAGCAGCCAGAATTGTACTCTTGGATGGATATTCTCCCCCAAGACTGATGACAATAACTTGCTCATCTCTGAGCCTTGCTAACTACAATGAAAGGCACAGGTTGTTTTCCTTTTTCAATTTTTTTTTTTAAATTCTTAAATGAAATTTCTAAGGATGGCTTTTGCACAGTTCATTATTCTCCTCAAACCTAATATTCTGCAATACCTCTTCAGTGAGAGTTTGCCGTACCAAAAAATTGCAAGGTTAGGAAAAAAATTAAGAGTTTTCAATGACACTGCTTTCTAACAGCAATATTTTTAGCTATGCCAAAGCAAAACTATTTGGAGTACTAAATATAAAAATGCAATTTCAGTGGAATTTGGTATTATGAAAAAAGATTTTCATTAGAAGTTGTTTTATACTGCCGTAAATTGTCATGTCTACTTAATGAAAAGAAGTCTAATACAAAAAATACTAGATTTATTTATTCCATTTTTTTTTTCATCTCAAATTGAGGTTGTGTGCCTCCATAGAACAAAAAAGGCCATAAATAGATAAAATGAATAGTAATAAATTGCCAAATTTTATTCAGTCAAGGACTGGATGACAGTTGAACCAACTATTGATCTGTAAGTCTGATGTCTGTAGTAAGCAAATTAGTCAAAAATGTAACAGCAAAATTAGGGTGCATGTGGATAACTATTATAGGTAAAGAAAGAGTTAAAGTGGCCCTTAAAAAGAGAGCTGTTTGCTTACAAAGCCAATGAAGTTTTGAGGGAATCACCAAGGCTGAAGATAGGGAAGGTCTGCTTATTATTATTATTCGAATTTTGCAAGGAGTTTCAAGGAAATAAAAAGCCATGGGGTATGAGGGCATGTCCCTCCATGAATTACAAAAAGGAGCTCAGTATAAATAGTTCATTATTGGTTACTTCCTACTGTGCCCAGCAGCTATCAGGGGAGATCTGCTGAGATCTCTTGAGGTCTCACTGCTGCTCAAGGGAGACATTTGGTAAGGGACACTGAGCAGTGAAGTCACAGCGGTTTTGGTGGTATTTTGTTGCTCAGGATAAAAGAAGCTTTCTGACAAGCAAGACTTACACGCAGGTCCTTAAAAAATTTAGTGGGCAGTCAATAAAATAAATAGATGACACATAATGTAGAGATCTAAAGGACTTTGAGTAAGATCCTGGAATTAAGATAGGTATCTCCATGGAAACATACGCAATTGTTAATTTCAATTTAGCTGTCAAAGAAAACAATGTTAAACATTATTAGGAAAGGACTGGAACACATCTGGAACCTCGCACATCATCCAGAGTTCTCTGTAAATGCAAAAATATCTGTTTCTTCCTGCTTTAATACTATTTAGCTCTTGCCCCCACCAAAACATGGTAAAGTGGGAATGATTCACAGAGGACCAAATGTGGAGGTCAAATGTATTTATGGCTTCAAAGGGAGAAAGGATAAATCCACAAAAAAGAACCATTAATTTACATGTAAAAAAGTAAAAGTATTTCGGCTTACTTACTATCAGGTTATCTGAATTTTATTTTTCTTTAAGGGGAGCAATGGATGGAAAATCTAGCTCATAGAAGAGTTACTAAAATAAAATATTTTAATTAGAAATTCACTGAAGTGAGTCTTAATGATGACAGAGTTCCAATAAATCTCAACGACCTTTTGTCTCTTGTACTCTTACCTGCCTTGTTCTGTCAAAATAATATCAGATAAATAAAATGGTGGAGTTTCTATATTTCAGATATAGGCTCAATTACAACTGGCTGTTGGGATACACGTATTTGAATATGCCAAATGAAATGTTTCTCTATTAAAAAATAAATATTTAAACAATATTTTTCAAATTAAATTTTCAACTTTCTGAATCCAGAGACTCAGATGATGAGCCATAGTTCAATAGGTCTTCTTATAAGAAGACGAATTCTGGTAAATTATATGATTCATTAAAGAATACTGGGGAAAATAATACTTCTGGATTGTCTCAGTGATGATTTCTGTGTCTTAAATCACATCTCAAATACTTAATATATGTGTTAAATATTAACTTCAGTGTTGTAAAAGTGATTACTGGATACGTATTTTTTTTCTGCAGGAGAGTTGCCAGTGTGCTCTTACTTGAAAATGAACATTTCTGATGGCAATTCTGATGTGTAAAATTCTTTCACAGCATTAAAATATACATGGTTTCCATATATTTTGTTGTAAAAAGCTATTTTTCCCCCTTCTTAAAAAATCTCAGCACTAGTAATCTCAAACCATGACTTGTGATCGATCCCCAGAATAGAATAAAATAACTTATACATCATTAAAATTCATCCCGTGAGACCTACCTTCTCTGCTAACAGTTCTCTGATCTTGCTTGCCTGGAGACGAAATTTCATTAACTGTGACTCCAAAGTTAAACATCTTTCCTTCCAGTTTACAGTACCTTCTGGCTCTGAAAGTTCAGCCATATTTATGCTGGAAAAAGAAAGGGAAAAAATCCCCATGTCAAATTCAGTCTGTATTTAATGTCTGACTTTATTTTAATATGCATACTAACCTATTTTATATAAATCTCAAGAATACCCCCAATTTTATACAAGTACAGTTTCATAAAACATAGTAAAAGTATGTTAGTTTTCTGAGGCCCTTATCATAACTATCGAATTCTGAAATCTGTGTTGATAACATTTAGTTTTATTGTATTTGAATTTCTTCAATTATCCTGGGGCTGCAATTATTTTGCCTTGATATGCAGAGACACATCTCACATTTTAATCTTCAGTTGCTGCATATATCCTTTCTTACTCAGAAGAGTCTTGTAGGGAACCGAGCTTTTGCTTAGCAAATGCCTTACATGGGCCTAACTGCCTGTGAGTTAGTAGCACATTTGGGTTTATGCAAGTTTAATGTTTGGGAGACCACTCTTCTGAAGGTCTTTTAAAATTTTGCCTAATCAAATTACCTTTAAAATTCAATATCCTTAACGAGATGGAAGGGGGAGTTTCTGATTCCAAATGTAAAGGTCAGTGAGCAAATGGTCTCTACTGGACCTGCCACATGAAAAAACAATCTTTTTGCCTTTGCTGTTGCAGATCTCAGAATATCCTGGTTCAGGCATGTTTCAGTCTCAAATCTGTGCTTTTATCCACATTTAACTGCTTGTGCCTTCTGGAAATTAGCCTCAGTGCCCTTCTGGACAAGCATTTCTGGAAAAATTAGTCAGGATGAGAGCTGACTCATGATGGTTTGAGTCTGAGAAACCAAGCAAATCGACTGCGTATAAGCAGAAGGACTAGGCTCTGTTGTACTCCAAATATCTGTAGACAGTTTAACAGAGTAAGTGGATGGCTGAATGTAACCATTCAGTCCAAGGTCCCTTGCTAAGTAAAGGCCTGGCCTTTGCAGGGCTCTGGACGCTTTGGTTTGGCTTTGAAAACGAAGCCTGAATAGCTCCTAAGTATCCAATTTATCTCAAAAATAATAAACGTGTAAAAAACACCACTCAGTGGAAGGTTGCTGGAAGATCACAATAAAGGAAAAACTACAAGCCATGAGGTTATATTGCATGTTTGTCACCTAAACAGTGGGACACTGACGAGGAAAGGCAAGTAGCCGCTGTTTTCAGTGTGACGAAAGAGGCTGATACAGGGAGGATTATGGCTAATACAGACCTCCACACTGCAAGTCCTGACACAGCAGGGATGAATAAGTGACACCACTGAGAGCCCCCCTCCCATGATCATCGCAGGCCTCCAGAAGCCCAGCTTCAAGCACTTCCCTTCCTCCCTGCATCGGAACAGGCAGCCCCACTTGAAACTCCTTGGCTGGAGACAAAAGACCTATGAATTCATCTACTCCGTTGTTTTTCACAACAGGAAGAAAAAAGGAAAAGCACCACAAGACAGATCAAAATCATGAGCCAGATTCCAAAATGTCCTTCACTTTTCTTTGCTACAGTAATATTTTCTATTTCTCTTCTAAATTCCCATCTCTCCTGTGACTCTTAAGTTCATTTTAACTAAGCAGGTGAAAAACTCTGGCTCAAAACCTTCTTTCCTTTCTCATACCCTAAATTTCTTGTTTCTTTCATTCCTTACCTTAACTTAGAAGGAAAACTGGGAAAGAAAAACTGAGGTTTGTAACTTTTCACCACAATCACTTGTCTGAAGATAACTGCTCCATTTTTCACTCTTTCTTCCTTTGGTCCTGCAGGCTGGGATTCAAGCCGCCTAAGCCAGAGGTTACAACTATCCTTTTTCAGGAATCTCCCACTCAGGAATCCCAACGGAATGGCTAGGATTTAAGTACATAATTAAAATAGTTTCCTAAGCCGATCCTACAACACCCGCATACTAAACACAAGCATTTCAACTGCAGTCCTCCTAGGTGACTGAGACACCTCTGGTGTCTTTGCCATTCTCCTTCTAAGCTTAGCAGAAAATTCCCTGGGCTGTCAGGGAAGCAAGCTGCTCACTGTTGTCCTGTCTCTAACCCATGCTCGTCCCTGCTTGTCCAGAATCCCCTTGTTAAGGGGGGAAGGTGGCACTGCCAAGCAGCAGCTTCCCCTATTTTGGAGGAAAGGAGTAGTTTCAGCTGCAGATTTATCTGGATTCTGCTCTCCTAAGTAATGAGGAGTGGCAACATATTATTAGACTATTTAGGATATTTTAGGTTTTTCCTTTTTAACTAATTGCACAAACCAGAAATGGACGAGGCCAACATCTGATTAACAGTGGGATATTTCAGTGTTTGTGGCATTGAAAACACAAACAGGTCAAGTAATGAAAGAATTTTTGCTTTTTGGTAGGGTGCAATATTACAGGGTGGAGTTAAAAATGTTTGTCTTTCAACAGACAAAACATTTGAGTAGATGAATTTCTGGCAGTGAACAGTGTGTCCAGCCAAGTAGTTTCTCAATGTCCAAACTCATTATTATTCCACTGCATAAACATTATGGATAAAAAGATTGAAAATAACTCTTTTTATTGTGGGTTGTTGGCTAGAGGTTGTAATAATTTACTTTGTATTTTCCAACAAGCCAGTGGGTTCTGGAAATATTTACAGGCACATAACACACTGTTTACAATTGCAGAGTGAATGATCTTACTTAGAATCAATGACTTCCTGTTTCTTGTCTGATTCCCCAAGGGAGGATAAAAATGAGTTCATCTTCTCTTGGCTTAATAGAGTACTCTGAATCAGCACTCCAACCTACACAGAGTCCGCCCCTTCTTCCTGCTCCAGTTCCCACCGCAAAGCCCTCTGTTTCCCCTGAGTCTTAAAAAGTTAAATCTTTTGAAAAGTAAACTAAAAAAGCACGCATTAAAGCCTTAAGTTCTAATTATGTCATCAAAAATTAATTGAGACAAGTTTGACAAGTCTGGAAAGATTAAATTTGTCTTTTTCAGTTTTTAAGTTTATAAACCTCTTTCTAGGCTTCAAGAAGTCAGAATGTCACATTCTCTCCAAAGGGATTGATATAATTTCCTTTTCTTTGCCGTCTGCTCGGAAATTATCAAAATACATTTCAGGGGGGAGGGAACAATGTTCTACCTTTTTGAAGCATGTTAAAAAATTTACATATTCCTTATCACACTGTCAGTGTTTTCCTCTGTTTTTAACAAAATGCAGTGTTTAACTAAAAGCTTCACATTCTGTCCTTGTGTTCTGGACATCCTTTCTCTGCTGGAGAAAGTTTGGAAAGTTCTGTTTCAACAGGCATGGGCTTGTGCAGTACATAGTGGAATCCCTTCACCATCCTAAAATGTTTACTGGCCTAAATGCATTTGGGCCATGCCTCTTGAATTTCAAGTCCCTTTGTTCTATCTTTTCACCCAAACCCAGCACTTAGAAATATTTTTGGTTCCATAAAGATTGGACTGGAGAAGGGAAATGATGAGCCACAAAGTGGACCTCTGTAGGAATCAAGGAAGTCATTCTCAGGTTTGTTGCTGGCCAAGGCCCTTACTCACCTCCAAACAGTGGTAACTTTATTTTCCATTTGACTCATTTTGCATAATTCTATGCTCAAACAAACTGTTGCCTGCGCTATTTAAAACGTCCTTCCAAATCTGATTTACGAACGCTTTTCCTGCTGCCTCCTGGGTATTGATGAGGTTGTTCCCATCAAGTGATGCAGGCAGTGCTTGCCCACTCCAGCCCCGGGGCAGACCCCCACAAGCCCCCGATTGCAGGGGCCAGGCTGCCCCCTCCCAGCTCACTGCAGCCTGCTCGGCATCCCCGTGGCAAACGCGTGCAGCAATCAAGATTAAAGCACGCGACATCATTTTATGTCCTTTTCCTGAGGACAGCAATTTTTAAGTCGCAGTGTGACACCGCACTACGTACCAATTCAATTTCTTGAAATTCGGAAAGCCAGCCGTGTAGGCATCTCAAAAGTATCGCAATTTTGCACGTTTGTTTAGGAGTTGTGTTCTCGCTCTTCTGTATTTGGGAGGACGGCAGGGATGCGGCAGCGGCACTGCCAACGGGACGAGAGGAGTCTGGACCTTACGGGACCTTACGGGACCCTGCAGGACCTTACGGGACCTTACGGGACCCCACGGGACCCTACGGGACCTCAGGCTCGCCGGTCCCCAGCCCGGGTCCTGCCGTGACCCGACNGGCGGTGGAAGGAACCCCGCTGGAGGCTGGAGGGCTTCGAGGGCAAGGCTGGCGGAGGGGTCCCAGGAAGCGACGGCCTGCCCATACCCCTTTTCCCATCGCCCTTTTTAAAGTTCCCTAGTGAATTAAGATTTTTTTTTTCTCTTAGTTTCGGAGACGATGTTAAGAAGAAGCGTCCGCTTGCTCTGCAGTTTCTCGGCTCCAGCACTGGAGTTTACTGTAATTTAAATTGCACGTCTTGTGAGAGGTCATTTGTCAAGCACAAACCGGAGGGTTGGAACCGTGCGGCCGCCGGGGCCATGCTGGGGATATTATGGGCTAAATGGGTCTCTCTGAGCTGCCCTGTCCGACAGGTAACAACACACCTCGTGTTTGAGTTCCAGCCGGGAGGAAGCAGCAGGTGCATGTGCTGCTGAGTCCCGCTGGCAGCAGGCTCTGGGTCCCCTCCGGCTGAAAAGAGTTGAGGGAACATCTCAGGTAACCAGCCGTCCCTGTCTCTTCAGAAGACCGACTGAAGTATTACAAAGTATTTGGANCCCCGGGGGCTCCGCGCCGCCTGTCCCGCCGCGCCCCCGCCGCCGGGAAGGGCCCCGCTCGCGAAGGGAGGCAAGGGGGCAAGGAAAGGGAGCTCAGACCTGGCCGGCCGTGC
>WBMY01008048.1:14179-156051 GCA_013397315.1 Donacobius atricapilla | reverse complement strand
GGCTCTGGTGCCGTCCTGAGCGCCTGAAGCGCTGGGGCGGCCGCAGCTGGCGCGGGATAAGGGATCTGGAGAGCTCAGCAGAGTTGAGGAGTGTGTGGCGAGGAGGCGCAGGCAAGATGTGGCCGGGCTCTATTCCGGTGTGCCCGGTGGCAGGGCGGGGGGCCAGGGCACAGAAACACGGGGGGTCTCTCAAAGGCGCTGGATGTGGAGTGGAGGCGGCCCAGAGGGGCTGCGGAGTCTCCATGCTTGGAAACATTCAGAAGATACCTGGACATGGGTAGCTGGCTCCCGGTGGCCCAGCTTTAGCAGGAGGTTGGTCCAAGTGAGCTCCAAAGGCCCCATCCGACCTCAACTGCTCCATAATAACGCGCTTTCAAGTCAGGGAAATTGTAGTGCATATTAAGTCACCGCTGTCATTTGAAAACGTGTAGCATCCATAGTGGCAGAGCCGTTCGGCTTGCTACACTTTTCTTACTTGACATTAATACAGGCTGAATGAGTCTTGAACAGTTAGAGTGAGCAAAGCAAATTTTGTGCCATTAATTCCTTGCTTCTGTATGATGTTTCCAGTGATCCAGGGTCGTGCCACAACCTGTGTAACAAGTGCAGTGAAAACTCCGGTGAAACAGTATGTCATGTGTACAGCAATTCCCCTTTTCTATTACTTCCATTTTGCATGTTGAAATTTGGGTGACTTTTGGATGAAATGCTAGAAATAGTTGAAGTTAAAATCAGAGAGCTACTTCCTTGAGAAAAATTGCATGGATAATGCCACAAACATTATTTCAAGCCAGTAGGACAGTGAAAAGACAATTATTGTAGGAAGTGTTTGTAATTATGTTTTTAGAACCATGTGACTGGTTGTTTTGATCTTTTGTTTTGTTTGTTATTTGTTTTTTTAAGCAGGCATTTCTTAATCAGCTAAAATGGTTTTAAAGAAGAAGAAGGAAATTCAGGTGGATGCATTCTTTCTTGATCATCATCAGCTTGAAAAACTTCAGAGTAAGTAGGGTGTTTTTTTCTGAACTGATGTGTGATTTATCTTGCCTTCGAGTAGTTGCTGAAATTGATCAGATTTTTTGCTTGTTATGTTTTATTTTTAGTGGTTTTGCTTTGTGAGTTTTAGTTGTGTTTGCTCTGCTGCAGTTTGTTTTTATTGTTTAATGACAACGACTTCTTACCTTGGCAGAGTCAAAAAAATCCTTTAGAGCATTGTGGCTTTGGTTTGAAAACTCTCTACTGTGCTTTATCTGTGGTGTGAAGGTAGTAGAAGGTCCTACTTGTAATCCTACTTGCAGGCCTGTAATTCAGCGATATCTGATATCATATTAGCCTTAATATGTGGGATAACACTGAATTTCCAAGAGTCACAGAATGATTGATGTTGGAAGGGTTCTCTGGTTTCCCAGTCTTTGTGTTGTCTGTAGTTAATTTGTTTTAAAGAAGCTTCTGCTCAAACGGTGTTTTCTTTTGTGGGGATTTTTTTTTTGTTTGATGAGAGAAGCTTCCAGTGATATTTACTGTAAAAAACCCAAAATGAGGTAATACAAGATTTGTACACTGAAGTTACTATGAGGGAGCGCTGGTGAGGTCCCACCTGGATCGCTGCATCCACCTTGGCTCCCCAGTACAAGAGTAATACGGTCATGTTGGAGAGACTCCAGCTCAGGGCTAAGATGATGAAGGGTCTGGAGCATCCCTCCTATGAGGAAAGGCTGAGAGAGTTGGGACTCTTTGGTGTGGTGAAGAGGAGGCACGGGGATGTTAGCAATGTGCAAAAAATACCTGAAGGGGCGGACATACTGGAGGCAGAGCCACTATTATTTCTGTGCTGAGTACCAATAGGAAGGCATGGGCACAAACTGAAACACTAAAGATTCCCTCTAAGCATCTTTTCTGATGTGAGGGGATACACTTTTTTAATGTGAGGGTGACTGAGGACTGGCACAGCTTCAGTAGGGCAGTTGGGGAGTCTCCAGCCTTGGAGGTATTCCAAAGCCTCCTGCCATGGTCCCGGGCAGCCAGCTCCAGCTGACCCTGTTTGAGCAGTGGGGTTGGACCAGATGACCCCCAGACGTCCCTTACTGTTGTCTTCCAGTGAAACTGATTTTTTTCCATTTGTTAGGGAAAAAAAAAAAAAAAAAGTGTTAAGGTGTTGTTAGGTGACCTAAGGGTGTGTGGCACCAATGGCTTTACTGGAACTGGGAAGAACCTTAAGAATCCAGCAGTCATTTCTTCTTCTTATAAATTATGTGTTATTTATACTGCTGATTGTAATTACTTTATAAAAAGATCCTTTTCTTCCAAATGTTAGGATTTTCAAAGGCTGAAGAGCAAAATCTGGCGTCTCTGCTTCTGCACTGTGCGCAGCTGAGAGATGGCATCCAGCAGATCCAGTGTATTAAACAGGTACAGTTTCACTGTTGTTGGCGTGGCTTTTGGTAACTGAGAGCGTGTCCTGTGCACTGTTAATGGCAAATACAGCTCTAAAATAAACTTCTAATGTTTTCTGCATTCCTGGAAACAGAAAAAGCAGTTGCACATGCATCAGGTAGAAATGTAGTTCTACTACTTAATTAGCAGGGGCCACAGTTACTGAAAATGGTGGAAGGCAAGTGACACCAAATTTTCTATTTTGTATGGATTTTTTTAGTTTTTAGAGGTGTTCTTGGAACATTATTTGAACTTGAAACTCAAGGGGAATTGGAAAAGAGGGGACAGTTTTGCACTACATGCTTGGATGAGAGGGAAATCAGCCACTGTTAAAAATGGTACATCCAGAGTTTTTTGTTCATCATGTGTTCTTCTGATTATAGATTATGCCAGTGGTGAAGCAGATGGATCAGAACTCTGCAGATGATCCCATGGTTAAAGCTTGTTTGGATGTTTTGGGAGAGATATATTTTTCACTGGGTGCAAAAAATCCTTTGAAGAAAGTATTAGCAAGGTAAAAGATTGAGTAGTTAGCCTTTATTTTTTTTTAAATGCTTTCCTTATGTGTGAGTCAGTAATTTGCCATTCCCTATAAATTGCTGTAACTTAATTACTGAAAATTTGCAGTACTTAATATGTGCATATGTACTGTTTTTCTTTATAAGTTAAAAATCGTAATTATAATTAACATACCATTGGATAAATAACTTCAAAGTGAAGCATTATTTTGGCCTATTTCATTATTGGAAAGACAACGAAGTGTGTAACTAGCAGTTTGAACTTTAAAATCCAATGGTGGAATGGAAATTTAAAACACAAAATCTCAGCTTTGTCAAGAGAAGGCAGCTCAGAGGAATCCTGACTAAATTGTGGTTTCTTGTGCCTATTTTTATTGCAATTTTATTTTATTATTGCACAATTATTGTTGTATTTCTTTAGTGAATTTATTATAGCCTTAGCATTTTTTGAGATCTGGTGCTGAGCTGCCTTCCTTTCTTTGTCTGAAAACATTCACTGTCCTGCTGAGACGCAGGGCTTCTATCCTGCATTTGGTTGCAGCTGCCCTGAAGCTGTGCACCCCTCTGATGCGTTTTCAAGCTGCAAACTGAGAATCTGCATGTTAATTTTAAAGCAGATGATGTTTTCATGCTGGAAGAAACATCTATCTGTGTATTGGAGTTTTAGGTGACGTGGATTTTGGTGCAGTGAATGTTACAGCACCTCAGGAAAACCGAACTGAATGTGCTGTTTCTTCATGTTGCAGTTCTCTGAACAGTCTTCCCGGACCTTTGCTGATGTCAGCTGTGCAAAGCTTCGTGTGCTGCCTTCGGGAAGAGCTGGAAACCACAGATGTGTATTTGTACAGAAGAGTTCTGGACAATCTCGCTTCCTGTATGGAGGACTTCAGCTTAGGTACAGTGACATCTGGTTAAACTTGCTCAGCACTGGTGCCACACCTGATAGTAATGTTTGCAGTTATGCCAAATAGGTAGTGCTGGCTAGTACTCAGTACCTAAAATGTATTTTCTTTCTTCTAGGCAGAGCCTGTATTAAGAACCTGTTTGAAGAAGGTAAAGTCACATTTATAGTAAAGTATGCTTCACTGCAGGTTATTGGGAGAGGGGTGTGTGTGAAGTGACATGAAGTAGGCACAAAGATCTATCAGATCTGATTTCCTCCTGGTTCATTTTCAATAAACTAGTATCCTTATGTGGTACTTTTTGTGGGAAAGACAAGACTTTGATTTATGCCTTTAATTTCCAGGGGTCAGTTTTGCTTTACTGGGCAACCCTGATACAAATCTGAGTACCAGTGAGCAATTCTGATAGGGAGAGTCAGTGTCTCACAGGACTGGGCCAAATGGGTTGGAAACTTGTTTTGTATCAGGTTGTTGCAAAACAGTTTGAGATTTTGTTTTAGCATTGCTTGTGTTTGTCTATACTGAAATACCAGTTTAATTTGTTGGTGGAATGGAAGAATCACCACTGTACGGGTAACTATGCATTGTAGCTGGGTATGTTTGATGTATTGAGATGTGTATGTGATTGCTTTGCTGGAAAGTTTCTGTTCTATTTCTCTTGTGAGTCAATTTATACCATAATTATTTTCACTAGTTCTTCAGTTTCTGCAGAAGTTGCTGCTTGACATACAGGAAGAAAACAGGCAAGTGAATTCAATAGAAGCTTTGTTTTATCTGGTTTTATTTCACTCCTGCAAGATAATTCGGTTTGGTTTGAAATATGACTTTAGCTGTACATTGATGAAAGAGGGGGATATCATTTTATAGTGATGCAGATTTTAAATAAAAACTGATTGGTTTCTTTTTTATGTGGCACTATGATAATGCAAGAGAGGTAAGGCACTGATACTCTTAGAGCTACTACTAAGGGAGGCCTGTGAGTTGAGGCTTTGCTGTCTGAATTGTGACTAAACAGTGTAATTAATAGATGTCAAATTCAGGTAGAGTAAAACTCTTTCATGTTCCATGAGTATTTAATTCAGTATTGATATACTTGACATTTTTCAGCATTTCATAAAGTGAGGTTTCTTCACTGTGGTCTCTCATTCTGTACTGAGAGGAGGAGGGTACTCAATGAAATGTTCTGTGTGCTGAAAGTTTTGATATTTTTTGCCTTCATGTTAGAAGGAAGTCACATCATAGAAATATCCTTCATACGTGGAGAAACCACTTGAAAAAGTACGAAAGAGCAGCACTGCATTCTGTTGGCCTTTCTGGAAAGTTTCTGGAAAAGTTCAGCTCTACTCAGGCAGAATCACATGAATGAAAGTTTGTCACAGGAACCAGCAGAGAATGTAACAGACTTTGTTACATTTTTGTTTGTTAACTTCATTTTAACAAACTACCCTTGAGTCTGCTCCTTGTTTTCCTGTAGTTACATATCTGATCAACTCAAGCAATAAATTAGTTTTTACCATTAATTCTGTATAAAGTTGGTGGAATATGGTTTTCTGGGGATGGTGAAGAATGGTTTTAATTTGCTTTTTGTGTGATTGCTTTTCTCTTTTCCACAGAAAGAATCATGGAAATCGTATTGTTCAGACTCAGCTGATGCACGATTTACTGATAGCCATTAAAGTTTCAATGATGCTTATACAGAAATTGCAAGAAAATATCCAGGGAAGTCTTTGGAAACACAGTGAATCTTTTGTTTGGCAGAGTATGTGTAGTTTACTGAAAAGTTCCACAAACTTCCTAATGGATGGTAAGTTTAGTAACACTCAAACCCTAATATTTTTATTGACTTGTTGTCTTTGTAGTAAACAACCTGTACGTATAAAAACTTAGTTTAGCTTGCATGGCAATTGAACTACTGAGATTAATGGCAGTGGGAGCAGTAGTTGGTTTTTTGGTGAGCTATGATTTGTAGGTTGCCGTTTTAGAGTGTACAGTTTGACTTGTCCCACTACAAAACCCAAGATTAGTGCTGTTACTAATAATTCAAAAACAAACAGAAATGCTTTTGAGAGTCACCAAATGTCTGTGCCTACCAGAAATATCGATACCTCTATGAAATATGCTGTCAGAACTATTTATGGGCACACCATAACTAATAGTGTTTTCCTCTCATACAGGCGTTTTTATATAGTAAAATTTATCACATGTCAGTAGTCTCTGCCACAGCCCTCCTTGCCTTAGTGGGCAGTCCCGTGTTTTCTTCTGTTAAAGGTGTTAGCAGTTTCTTATTACACTGGAGGATAAAGGTATTAATATGTACTATCCAGGTGGACACTGCAGATTTGTGATGATACAGCTACAAGTAGTCTAGCAAAATTCAAGACCATCGTTTATAATTTTGCTACATAGTTCTAGCACACAGTGTTTGCTGCATTCTAATGTAAAATATCTCTGCTGTGTAGCAACGCTCCTGCAGACTGTTCAGACTACCTCAGGACTGGCTGTTGTTCTCTTTACCAGAGCTATGTATGAACCAGTTGAGGAAGTACCTTCACTGGTAAGTGTATTTCTTCCCTGGAGACTCTGCAATGTCAATGGTGTTGTTACCCTGTGCTATCAGTGCTGTCTGGAGGCTTTGCTGACGCAGGTCCCAGGGCTTGCCAGCCTCTCTCAGTCCTTAGCTGGAGTATAATCCTTTCTGCTCTCCTTCTATATGAACCCAAAACACCTGGGCTTTGAATTTGACAAACGCTATTTAGACGAAATCGCTTCAGATCTTCTAAGCTATGCACAAAGCAGGTTTTCTGCTGTGCTGAGGTGCTGTAATGGGTGTGCTTCTGGTGTTCCAGATCAGTGACCTGCTCCTTGGGACAGTGGAACCCTCGGGTGTGCCAGCGTGGTTCCTGAGGAGCTGTGGGGTTCTGTGCACGGCACAGCTCCCGGACTCGGTGCGGCTCTTCCTGTGCCATGGAGCACTGGCTATGCTGGATTGGAAAAATGGCAGCATGGGTGAAAATGGAGAGAAGCTATTATTAGATATTGCATCAGTCTTGTTGTCGCTGAATTCAGAGTAAGTTTGTGTTTTAATCCGTGTTGTTTCGTGTTTGAGAGGAGATATTTAGCTTTTTTAATTCTATTTTTGCATGATCCCTGTGGTCCTGGTGGAATATCTCTGATGTTTTCAGTGTAATGACACTAGGCTTTGCCACAGATCATGCAATCGTATATTCATAAAAACTCTGTACATTTAAAAAATATAATGATGTTACATATGTAGTTCTAAGTTTCAGTATTTTTCTTGCATGCTAAAATTTTGTTTTCCATCGTGAATGGCATAAATTTAGCAATTCCTTTATGGTAAGGTGTGTCAGTATCAGTTCTTACGTAGACAGATAAATTTCAGTTCCAGGACCTCACGTCCTCTCCTTCTGAAAATTCAGAGGAAAGCAAAGTGTGCCAGTGAATGGAATACTTGAAGTAAGATGAGTTTTAGTTGTTTTTTTTTCTGGCTGCTTGCCTCTAAACACACCAGCACTGCTGGATTGGAGATTAAAATGTGTATTCCATTCAACCTTTGACTGTGCCTTGGAGATGAGTTTCGTGATTTTGTTTTTGCACGTAGGATACTCAGTTTCGATGGTGTTACATGGCAATGAAAAGTTTTCCTCACGTTTTCAAGAAGCATAAAAAAACTAATGCTGCTCAAGTGTTAGCAAGTGCATAGTAGTTTTTATTTTCCTGTTTTATTGCTGTGGGGCTTGTATGGTTTCTTTTCCCCATTGTTAGGGAGTTTAGCTGCAACCACTTAATAGCACATTAGGTAACTAAACACGTACTTGGCAACACCCAGTTGATCACTTGTGTTCATTCCTTTTCCTCCAATGAATGGCTTGTGTCTCCTAACCTGTTTTCATGTAATTTTGATGAATGTGATGAATAGCTATTCTAAAATACAAAATCTACTTTTTAAAAATACTGATAAATGAAGATAATGAACTTTTGTGTTTGTTCTTTTTAAAAGGTTAAAAGAATGCAGTGTGGCAACATCTCTGTCTAGAATCCTTGCTATTTGGACTAATTCAGCGCTGGCTGCCCTTGCTTCAGGCTCTCCAGATCTAAAAATCAAACTTAGTGGGAACTCTGATATAATTGGGAAGCTGCTGGAATACATTTATACACACTGGGACCACCCTCTGGATGCCATCAGACACCAAACCAAATTGATTTTCAAGAATCTTCTTCAGATACACCAAAGCACCATTGCTGGATCCAATGGAAAATCAGACCCATTCTTTGCAAGGCTGTTAAAACATCTGCTGAGCTTGGATTGGCATGTAAAAGGGAAATATGCTTCCCTTGGCTGTCTGGTGGAGTGTGTGGGCACTGAAAATATACTGCAGTTGGACAGAACAATTCCAGTACAAATCCTGGATGTGATGAGCGATCAGTCTCTTGCACCTTATGCTAGCGATCTTCTGGAAACCATGTTTACAAATCACAAGGCCCATTTTACTTCGAATTTTCAGGGAGGCACCTGGATTGACCAGTGGCACAGCATCTGGGTTTCTCCTCTTCTGGTAATCCTGTGTGAAGGAAACCATGACCAAACTACTTATATAATAGATTACTATTTACCAAAATTGCTCAAGTGTAACCCTGGCAGTCTGAGCTACATGATAAAAATTCTTCAGGCCTCTGCAGATGCTAATCTGGGTAAGAAAATAAACTCTGTATTTGTAATTAGGATTGATTTTTTAAAAAATTAACCATGTGATTTCTGGTCTGTTATTATTGTTAGAGTTACTTTGGGAGAAAAATTCTAGATGGTTATTATTGCTATTAGTATTTCAAGGTGAAAGTCATAGTAATCATAAGTGTCTCTTCATGCCATGAGCAAAATCCTTCTGTGGGTGCCTTTGCGTTCTCTATACCAGGGTTTGTTAAATTTCTGTATTCTCTGCTACTAGTTTTCTTTTATTTCTTACACAGGTGTGTCCAGTAACAGATTGTTTTTTCTGGTAAATATGTGTATACAAGATTTATGGTTCTCTTGTTTTGAAGTAATTTAGTGTGACTCTAAAATAATGGCTTGTGAGACCTTGACAAGGTCTTTTTTTCATATGGCATATTTGAGATGAGGCTTTTTGGGAACCAGGTGATTTAGAACTAGTTTAATCTATAGCAGCACTGTGTTTTGGGATTTATGGAGTAGAAATAAAAGGGGGTAGGTCATGTGTTGAAAGTATTGGGAGTTTCTGACAAGTGCTGCAAATAGTACATTGCTTGTGTTAATCAAACGGTAATTATTACTGGGTTTTATTTTCTTTAGGCTCTTGCAGTACTAGAGGAGCTCTTGGAGCATTAATGGCATGCTTGAGGACTGCCAGGGCTCATGGACACCTGGAACTTTCAAATATCATGAGCAGTGGTCTTGTATCCACTGAATGTATAAAACAGGGTCTAGTTCATCAGCACAGCCAGGTAAAGGGACAACAGTTCATGTATCCTTAAAATGATAATAATTGTTTTGATCCTGATTACTGCATTAGTGTTGTAGTAAAAGAAAGGTGTCACTGTAGGTGTCAGTAACTTTTTTGTGGTGAACTTTTTAAATGTATTTCAGGTTTGCATTGATGCTTTGGGTTTACTCTGTGAGACGCATCGTACTACAGAGATTGTGTCTCGGGAAGAAATGCAACTAATTCAGTTTTTTATGATGTACAACTTGAACAGCCAGTCTCCTTCCGTAAGGCAACAGATTGTTTCTCTGCTGAGAAAGGTAATTTCAAACCATGTGCAGTGCCAAATGTGCCTCTTATGCTGTTTATAACACCATTTAAAAAGAAATAATGAGTATGTTATGATTGCTCATTGGAAAGAGCAGAGGCTCTAAGACCAGGACTCTGTGTTAAGTA
The DNA here is from genome assembly GCA_013397315.1 of Donacobius atricapilla. Classification (NCBI taxonomy): domain Eukaryota; kingdom Metazoa; phylum Chordata; class Aves; order Passeriformes; family Mimidae; genus Donacobius; species Donacobius atricapilla. Next base: position 146,286 of record WBMY01008048.1, on the reverse strand, counting down.
TTATATGGAGGAATGGTGTTAGGTCATCGTGGGCAAGGATGGCTTTAACAAAACATTGGGTGGCAGAGGCACAGTAACTTCATGGCCGGTGGTGGGTGTTGCCTGCCAGTGGCAAAGCAAAGTGCCCTGGAGTCAGCAGTGAACCTTGTGTTGCCTCTGCTGGGGCCTAAGGCTGTGCTTACATGGGCTTGTCACACTTCAGGCAAGTTCAGTCGCTTCATCGCCCTCAGAAACCTGACCTGGAAAACGAAGTAGAGGAATATTCAGCATGATGTGGCTGTGCCACTACAGTTTGCGGGGAATGAGTCTCTCCATCTGGTGGAAGTTGCCAAAGTCACGTGTAGCTCATGACAGAAGGATGGGGTTAAAATGAGGAGCCACATATGTATAAAGAACATCTTGGAAGATGTTTATGACAAAAGAAGGCAGCATAGAAGGAGAAAATAAATAATTTGAGAAGGAGGAAGAATGAGGGAAAAACAGAAGAGAAATCCCATCTCTTTCTTACTGGTGCAGACTGAGGAGCATGAGATGGAAAAGTCATGCTAGATGGGAGTGTGATAAGAAAGGAAATACTGCTTACGAGTAGTAAAAGAGGTGAAGGAAACACTTTTGAAGTGAGTCAAACTCCGAGGCACTTGAGGCTGTAGAAATTATCTGTGTTGAGTTGTGTTTATAGATGAACAGAGTTCCACAGAAAATGAGGTAGGAGGAGAAGGCTTGGCATGAATTTAAGGAGGGAGATGAAAGAAGGTGTTGGAGGTGTAGAGGGAGGAGAGAAAAAATTGGTCACAAGAGAGATGGGAAGCAACACCTTGGGTTTGAAGTGGAGAGGGAAGGATCTGTTCTGTGTTACACTCTATGCAAATGTCCTAAAATTACAAGCAGTGTGATTTGGAAAATAAGCTGAAAATCTGCCTTTCCCTTATTTCACTGTCAATGATTCTTGTCTCACCTGTGTTTTCTTTTGTTTTAAAAGTTATTTTGCAGGATACAAGAAAGTTCTCAAGTGCTTTATAAATTGGAGCAAAATAAAACCAAGCAAGACTTAGTTGAGAGCTCGACTAAAATGCCTCCTTTGAGGATTTTGCAGCAATACAAAGTAAGTATACTGCTGGAGATGCAGGTAATAGAGGTGAGATAGCATTTCTGAGAGTTCATTGTTCCTGAGCACCACTGAGTAAGTTAGGCTCTGTGTGTGTGTGTGCAGTGCAGAAGGAAAAAACTTGTAAAGGCAAACAGTGCTGAGGCGCTTGTCCTCTGTGATGCACTTGTGCAAGTTTATTTTGACTGGATATACTGTTGTTGATGAACTGAATGCCCATTGATATTTGGAGGGTGTCTTTAAGGTAAATTTTGTTCAAAACCAATAAAGGTTATTTTCTGAGGGATTGCTCTGTGATGTCCATTAACACAGCAGTGAGTGAGGAATGGCTGGAGGGGTACCCTCAATCGAAAAATAAAATTAGGTAAATGTCCTGTCATGTGTTGGCCATTTAGTAGCAAGCTTTGAATGATGTGTGCTATTTGGACCTAAAATAGAGATCAGTTGAGCTTCAGTCTTTTTCTAGGTCTCCAGAATAATCAGTGAGTGAGACAATGAATGACAAGAGCTTTAGCATGAAGACTTCTTTTGTATTTGTCCTTTCTATCCTATTTAAAGACTCACATCATCAGTTTCCTTGTGTCAGCCTGTTCCTTGAGTTCTGCTTTTCTTGGTCAGCTAATTTTCAAGATTCAATACAATGGCTGTCTTTTTGTGGGGGTAAGGAAGGGAAACTGTTGTATTTAAAAACCCAAATGATTGTCCAGCCTTCACTGTACTCTAAGAAACTCTGTACTGTGAATGTTGGCCTCCTGTTTTTCCAAAATTATCTGTAAGGTCATGATTTTTGGGGTAAAGCAGAATGTCCTGAATTCAGTTACTTAGGCATTTGTTGGCAGGGCAGCAAGTAAATGGTCTTAATTATTTTTCTTACAATTTTTTTCCCCAGGATTTCATGTCATCTGTATGCGCCAGACTTTTTGAGGTATTGTTTCCTGGTTCATCACATCCAACCAGGTTTTCTGCACTAAGTATTTTGGAATCAATAGCAGAAATATTTTCTGTTCCAAAAGGTAAGAAGTCTAATTTATAGACTTGAACAGACTGTAGGAATGGGAGGTATTGAAGAAGTGTCTTTTATGCCAGCTAGTCAGCTTATGTCAAAGTAAAAGGGTATTCTTAGTCCTTGATTTCTATGGCATTTCCTGGGTTGCTTTTGTTTTACCTCAAGGGAGAATAGTAAGTTTTATTGGAAAAATGAATTTTGAAGTAAATGCAAATAATTAATACCTGTTGCGTATCTTCTATAAATTTGGATTTTCTTGCATAGGTTGTTTTTTAGGAAGGTTTATTTTTTTTATTATGAGAGACTTCTGGACAAGTTTCAATGTATTTGATAACTTCAGTCTTTTTTCCTGCACATATCTCTTGATAGCAGCTGAGATTTTTATAAATTGGACATAACTTCTATAAAGGTGATTCAGCTGTTGTGTTCTGTGCTGTATTATGGTGCAGTTGTTTGCATCCTAAAATTTCTGGCTTCTTTACAGCATTAAGTCAAGTCACCAGAATTCACAACTCATTTATATCTAAGTAAAAACCAAAAGACATTGTAATGACTTGCATTTTAAGGGATTATTTCTATGACCAAATAACTCAAAAACACCAAGTGCCAAAACACACTGAAGCTTTCAACCCCTTTTTTGAAAGGAATTATTTTCTAATACTACGTACTTACAGAAAAAAGTTTTGAAGCAAAACTAAATAAAGATTATTTTTAATGCTGAATTTAAAGGGAGTAAATGGGATTCTGTTTTTGGCAATAAGTTATTTTCTGTATTACTAAGAGTAATTTTTTAAATAAGGTAAGCCTTTTTATTCCCAACAGTATGGTATTTTAAGACCTATTAAGTAATATTAATAATAATTCAGCTAAAATTTTAATGCTTCTTTTAGAATAGCAAAGCAGAATGTGTAGATAGTGCTTATTCTGGAAGGAGTTACCGTGCAACTACCTAAGGCATTAATTTCTTTGAACAGGCCAGGCACAAGTTTTTCAGCTGGATCAGGAGATTGATTCTGCTCGTGTCCAAACTTTGATCCAGTGTTTTGCCAGTACTTTTGAGGAAGTAAAAATTCTGGCGTTTAGACTTTTGATGAAACTACGTGATGTTGCATTGAATTTACAGGTAGGAACTTGAAGAGTTTCGAGGGAGTAGTTTTGTGGAAGATGAATGTTCTGTAGTATACCAGGTGTTAGGTACAGAGCAGGAATCCTGAGCCTTAGAAGCCAGTCCAAGTCGCCTGCAGCAGTGTTCATCCCTGTCACCTTCTGTGTGTTTTGTACAGCATCTGCCCTTACCTTAGGAGACTTGTTTCACTAATAGATGAAGGAGCTGGGGAAGTTCATTGGGTATGACTGTGAACTATCAGAGAAATAGCTAATGCAAGCTCTTGGCTTAGCTGTGACTTCCCTTTGTAAATGATTGAGGCATTTTGATTTGGTTACTTTTGTACTTTTAGGAAATTCAGCTCCCTATTTCCTTTTCTTTCTGATTGATCTCAGATTTCATTATCTGGTTGTTTTTCTTTTGATTTCTCACAGACTTGCCCTTTGAATTGATACTGATTTGTCTGTAAAAACCTAATGAAAAGTTATTTTTAAATTCATTAGTACAGACGAACAAATACAGCTACCAAGTAAACTATGCTTCTCTTTAATGTCCATTAGCAGATAAAACTTAGTAATTTGAAAAAAAAAAAAAACTTTTCCTGTGAGGTGCAGTGTGATTGAATATCGCTATATAAATGGCTGTCTCCATCCTCAGTGTGTATATAATTGTATCCTTGATATGTATGTGCACATGCATGTTTTGAGTGTAAGGTGATCAGTGCACAAAACAAGTGTTTCTTAAGAAATACGTCCCTGCAAACTTAATGAAAAGCAGGTTCTCAGATTCCAGGGTGGTAAGAGGCTTAACTAATTCAATCTGGAAGCTCAGTTCAATGAGCAATATTACTGCTTTGTTTTTTTCTCAGGATTCTGAAAATCTTGATCTTCTATTCCAAGCAGCAATTGATCTTAGCACGAGTACCAAGCCATATGATTGTGTCACTGCGTCATATTTGTTGAACTTTTTAGTATATCACGAAGGACTGCAGCACATTTGTTTAGGAAAATGGCTTGAGCATAACCCCCAGATGGATGAAAACACATCAGTGAGTACAGTGGAGAAGAACACTTTGGCAGGTAAAATTTGGGGGGAAAGTTTTTTTTATATTTATTGGAAGTTTGCTGCTTTTCCATAAGGCTTTTGGTAGGAGGCTTAGTGAGTAAGAGATGCTTGTTTCTAACAGGCTTTTAAGTATATTGTGTTCTGCTGTTAAGGAGCCAGGTTCTTCAGTAAGATCTAAATCAAGTTCTGTTTGTATCGAGGCTATTGAATACTCTGTAAGATGGCTTCTATTATTATTTTGAGCAGTGGCATTTGGAAGTGCTATGGAGGCCCAAGTAGCCTGGTGAAGCTGAGTGCATGCAGTGCAGGGAAGGACCCTCTGCTTCCCCTGAGAGCTTGCTTACCCAGAGGGAAGGCAGCTGTAGTTGGTCTGTGTTTCAATACTCCATGTTTGCAACGCTGCCCCTTGGAGCTCTGTTCACTTGGACCCATTTTGCTGTGTGATCTGCAGTCCTGTGAATACACAGCCAAATTAATGAGGCTTTGTTCACACATGGAATATTTTTGTTTGGTTTAGTGCCCCTGCATGAAAGAGGACAGGGCTCTAGATCTGGCACGTTTGACAAATTTGTTAATCAAGCTTCCTCTACCTTAAGTACTCTTCACTGAAACTAAAATACTTACATTCATTTTTGTATAATTTGCAGTAATCTCACTGTTCTACACTTTCTTGTGCCATTCTTGGCTTCTCTATAGATGCCTGTTAATACTTTCTTCATATGCAGTGAAATAACAATTTTGAGACATGGTTGTGCTTGCCGTAAGTGAAGGAAATGTGTGGGTAACCTCACGTTTCATTGCTCTGGGGTATCTACTGCTGGTGGTGATCCATGGTTCCTTGTTCGGATCTGTGATTTGTTCCAATTCTGGCACTGAGATGTCACAAGCTATAAATAGAATTAAAATAGGCACATGTATCCTTGAAAATTGGTCAGGTTGTTTAGTGGAAAGCATAAGGTTCAAATGTGTAATTGTGACCTTTCAATCTTTAGCATTCTGCTGTACTCACCGTTGTGTTAATGTGGCTGTAAGGGTGAAGTCTGGCTTGCAGTATGGGGCAGGTAACTGCTTGTGACTTCATCATGAGCTGTGGGGTTGTCCCTGAGCATAGGATGTGGGTTTTGCTTTTCACAGCTGCCATTTGGCTCAGAGACACAGATTAAATTGACTATAACCAATATTGCTGGAGTTTAGGTAACTGAAAATCAATGGTAACATATATTTCAGTGACAAAAGAGGGAAAAGTATAATAAAGTAAATTGCTGTGCATATTCCATTGAATCGTTGTGTACACAGGTTTTATTCTTGTTTCTTAAAGCAGATTTGTTTCTTAGAAAATACAGTATATGAATGTTCAATGCAAATCCATGCTTTAAAATATTTTAGTTATCAAGCTTTTGTTGGTGAATGTTGAAGAAGAAATATTCCAAGCCAAGAAGTCTCTGCTTCAAGCAGCAGCATCATTCCCCATGTATGGGAGAGTGCACTGTATAACTGCGGCTTTGCAGCAACTACCCTTCAAGTAAGTAAAAATATTAAATAAGTTGTAATTCCATACTTTAAGCAAAACATACTAAATGGGAAGTTGCAACTCCATGTTTAAGTGCAGTGGAAGAGTTGTTAAGGAGAACAGAAAATCATGCAGTATTATTTATGAGGAAATCCAGTACCTGTGGCTTTTCAAATTCTTCCTGGCTGCTGCAGTGTTTGAAACTGCCTTTGGGTGTGTTAAATTCAGCTTTTGCAATCTCTACCTTATTTATAATTTACATAAGTATTGTTGCACAAGTGCTTGTAATGTTGATTCTTTCTTTTAAATATTGTATTATTTTAATCCATGTTGTGATGTGTTTTTGTTGTGATTTTGGTTTTACTTTTTTTCCTCAAGTAACTTGGCATTGGTATCTGAATGGAGGGAAATGGTGAGCAGGCTCATTCTGATGTCATACAGCCTCTCTGCTGTAGTATCACCAGTAGTACAGAGCTCATCACCAGAGGGCCTTATTCCAATGGACAGTGATCCAGGTAAAGAGCCGAACAGAATCCCGAAAGAGTTCTTTTCAAATCTGATGCTCCTGAAGGTCTCTTTGTCTTGCAGTCATTCAGAACTAGACCAAGCACCCCTCCCTTTCAGCTTCTCATTTTATGGCATAATTTTAGGTCACTCTTTTAATTTCTGATAAAGTTTTCTTGACTTCTTCACTAAAAAACCCACAAATGTTTGCAGACTGTGTTGTTGCATCTCTTTCAAAACAAGAGACTGTAATTCAGGTTTTTTCCCTCGATGGTTCTGATCACCATAGAACCTTGTTGTGGGTTTTCTTTTTAATGCCAATAGCTTTCTTTAGTACTTATACACCCAAAATTAATAACATCAGCATAAAGAACTGGAAATAGAAGACAAAACTATCTTAACTATCCCTCTTGTTTAATGTGCAGAAAGTGCAGATCGTCTGCAGATGATTCTGCGCGAGATACAACCACAGGACACGAATGATTATTTTATGCAAACAAAAATTCTGAAAGAACACTGCGAAGAAGAATCTGAAAAGCTGACTGACCAGAGGCCAACGAAAAATATTTGCTTGGAAATGAGAGGTAAATCCAAGGCTATGTTAGTAATTAAATCAAGGTATTTTTCGTAGAGGAGGCATTTTCTGTGGATGATCAGTTGGAAATTACTTGCTTGTTGTAATGTTTCAGTTCTTTGCCGTCAGAAGCTAGTTATCCATGGGCATGGTTTTGAAGACTAATTCACTGTGCTTCTGGAAGATTGTGGTTAATCTCTCTTAAGACACAAGTGAAATCAGTTATTTTGATATTGTCCTAGACTCTGTTGCCTTAATGGCAGTGGCCAGGTAATCCTGAACACCTTTTCTATCGAGCAATGCTTCTAATGTATTTCTTTTTGGGAAGTGTTACGGTGGTTTCCCTCTCTGTGTACACGAGGCTGATGGAGACGATGTTCATGCAGTACAACTTGTGGCATGACATTAGATAAGCAGCAGCTTCGGTTTGAAAGATTGCAGTGGTAAAGCAGTAGGTAGTACTTGTCTGTTCTAATGAACGGCAGCTATGAAACTGAACCTTACGACGGTAAAGAGATGGTGAACTTTGGCATCTTTAGTGTGGGCCGGAACGAACTGACAGCGTGTTGGGACATTTTAAAGGCGGCGCCGCGTGTTCTGTTCCGCGGGAGGACAACCCGTGCGAGTGCCGCGGTGGCCGCCAGGTGGCGGCGGTGTGTCACCAACGCCGCTTCCCTCGGGGCGCGCCCGGAGAAGGTCCCGGGGCCGCGGCTGCGGGGGCGGCTGCGGGGGCGGCTGCCTGCGGAGCTGCACGTGTGCGCAGGGGGACAGTCGTTCGGGCCGAAAGGCACCGGCACTGCCCTGCGAAACGTTTACACTACCGCCCTCCCCAGGTGCAAGGAGGTAGGGCAGCTCTTGAGCAGGGAAAGCGCTTAGGGGCAGCTAGGTGGAGCAGGCAAGTTTAGAAATTTTTTCGTGGTTAACTGTGTTTTGTGAGACAGGCTATGTGAAGTTTAAATTGCACGCCTGCATCTGAGAACCTTGAGTTACACTGTTGCATTTGCTGTTTTCCTGTTTTTAAGGCAAAGACAGGCAAGTGTGTGATGTCACAGCTCAAATGGTTCTTGTATGTTGCTGGAGAAGCGTGAAGGAAGTGTCTCTGCTCTTGGGGACACTGTGTAAACTTTTGCCTTCACAGACTACATCTGAACCGTCACATGGGTTGATTACTGTAGAACAGGTAGGGAAATAATTTTTATTATAAAACCTACAATTTCCTCTTGTGTGGTGGTGTGAGGCAAAGGCAATTTTCAGATTTTTTTTCTTAAATCTGTGTTCTATTTGGGAAAACTTATGGGCTTTAAATTCCTTTTAATTGCTGTGGCCTAAGGGTTTTCTTTGTTATACTTGGTTATCTGTCCTGTTTTGATCCAGTGGTATTCAGAAGGCATAACTACAGTAGAAATAGATAAGTGAAGAAGTTTTTGTACATTACTAATGAAATCATTAATTCTAATTGTATTGGGATGTTTATGAGATGTGGGCTGTGTTTAGGGATACCAATGCCTGCCTGCCACCTTCCCTGTTTTATCTCTCTCAGGGTATATTAGCCGCTAATAGAATTACTAAAAAAAAAAAATCTTCTAAACTGACTTATATTCAAAGTCTCTTTTGTGTCATTTTGAACTCTACATATTTGGATTCTGCTTAAAGCTCTTCCTTAATCAGCCTTCAGAGTCAAGAGTTTTGAAATTCAAACATGATGACGAGTCTTAGTCCTGTCTTCCTCCTATCCATTGTTATGAATAATTTGTATGTAATGTGACTGTATCTTTTTTCTCTGATTTTTTTTTGATATGAGAGATCAGAAATGTTAATATGCCATCTGGGTCTCTTTCAGAATGTTGAGCTCAGTGTTTACAAGAAATTAGATTACCACAGGCATTTATTTGGGAAATATTTTGTGTTTATTAAATTTCTGTTTTAATTGATGACCATTTCCATATGTTTCAACAAAACCAGTTTACATAGAAGACTGAAATATGAAAGACCAACTACTTTTTAACCTCTCTTTCTTTCCAACAGAAAACACACACCTAGTTTTTCCTTAGGTGTTACAACTTTACATTTTAAAGTAAAAGATAGTATTATGTATTCTAGATTTTAATTCTTATCTAATGTTGTGGTGCCATGGAAATAGTGTTGGTGTCTTTATTCTTGCATTGTCTCCAGTCCTCATGTTTTCATCTGGTTAACAGCTGTGCTTGTGTTGTTGCCGGGGTCTGGAGGGCCGATGAGAGAACAGATATTCATTTCCACCATTATGTTCCGTAATCTGCACCAAGTCAAAGAGGAATTGGTGTTTCAGAATGAGTCAGTTTGAACTGTAGCATCTCTGGTTTTGGAAAGCAGACGTTGATAGGTGCTCTTTCAGAAATAAAAGATTATTAAGGAACGAGTTGGACTTCCATGGTCCTTGTGGGTGGGTTCCTTCCAGCTCAGGATTTTCTGTGATCCTATAAAGATACCTTCTTTTCCTATAGATGCCTCCTCAGCTTGTTTATGCATCAGATGTCTTCCTCTAAAATAAAAGGCTTTCATTCTCATTTGAAAAATGCTAATGGATGAGAACTCAGTTTGAAATCCTGATTTTCCTCAGGTCTGCAAGGAAATACACAAAGAAAAATACGGGCGTTTTCTCTGTACTTTTGGAACTTTAGGTCATTACCACATTTTGTACAAAAAAAGGGGGATTTCATCAGAAATGACAAAAAATGCCAATGCCTTAACTGCTGGGGCTTCAGACTTATTAAACACTTTTCAATGGTGACAAATAAGCAAATTGGATTTTGTTATCTTATCCATGTAGAACTTTTCTTTCAAGTTGCCCATTCTTTTTCTTCGTTTTATAACTTTTGGAAGAGATTTAAGAATACAGAGAAAAAAAACTTTGAGAGAAACCTTGGTCAGCTTGGCTTGAGCCAGGGCTAAGTAATTGTTGAGAAAAATCTGGTAGCCCCTCTTGGGCAATGTGTGTCATCCTGTTGCAAGCCTTTCTCCTGTTGTACCGTGCTCCACATCTAGGTCAGTAAGTGTATTGAATTGGATCAATGCTGTCATAACTTACCCAAAAGATCACAACGAGTGTTGAATTTGCTCACAGTCCTCTAATTGACTGTACCTGCTTTTTAAATGGAGCATGCTGATGGAAAACACGGTGTCTTACAGTGCTGGTGTGCATTAGGAAATGGCCCAACAGAGCTGCTTCCTGGCAGGAAGTGGGGTGCTGGGGGAACACTCTTGGCAGCAGCAACGCTGCCTGTTGTGCTGGGTACCTCTGGGGGAGAGGTTGGCAGCGAGGCAGCTCCTGCATGATACCTGGTATTTGTAGGAAGTTGGGACAACATCAGATTTGCATCTCCGTGTCTTTTAAGTAGGAGATTGGGTTTACATGGCAGTCTTCAAAACATCAGTTATTTTACATGATGGCCTTGCCTTTAGAGATAATAGACATAGGAAATGCAGAGTACAGCTGGAGGAATCTCTCTGTTCAAATGAATATTCTACTTTTCATTTTCCATCTGATCCTAAAAGCCCAGAGATGGCAGGGTCAGAGCTCTGCCTGTTAAGAAAATCAGTATCAATCGGATCGTGTAACCACCAGGTAATAGAAAGACATCTAATGAAGAGTCTGTGTTGTTTCTGTCATATGACATGCAAATCATTAATACTCCAAGTCTGGAGGAATGTTTAGCTCTTCCTCAAACTCCTGTTTATCTCACCTGGGAAGTTTCAGGACAATTTTGGGAGATGAGCTTACCAGAGCTATGTGCCAAAGTGAAAAGAAACAGGTAGCAGAAGTAGAGACTTAGTTGTTCTATGGCCTGTATTAGTCTTTTGGAACATCTTGGAGAGAATTCCTATCTTGAATACCCAGATCTTGCCCTCAGCAGCAGATGTGGCCCTGTATGCTGAATTAGGAAGATTCACCTGTTATATTCTAAATTTCTGACCAAGAACTGAGTTACGGTGGTGCTGCTTCTGTCCTGTGAGTTTAGGAAAGACTCCTGAAGTAAATTTTAAATAAGGGCGTTAAGTATGTGCTATGTATTTTAAACAAATTAAGTGGGAAGTTTGATTTAGACCTTGAAGGTTGATGAGAATTAGAAGAAAAAACCCAATGAACAAGACAGTCTATGCTTTGTGGAATGAGATTGTTGGATCTGTAAAATTCCAAACAGATTTAAGAGCTTTGTATTGTAATAGACCTCTAGAAAATAACTATAAATGAAAGTTTAGTCATCACATTTACAATTTTAATACTTTAAAAAATAGTTTACGTTACTACGACATTATCTTTATTTTAAAATTGTTTCTAATGGTCAACAGCAATTATGCAGAATTCTGGAATGTTAGAAATTTGTACTTATCTATGTATTACCTAATCTAATGTAGATTTGTTTCCCTTTGGTACAATTTTTGTAGTTTGAGTTTCATATCTTAAATATTTTTAGGGTTTTTTTCTGTGTCATTGTGCTTTAGATGACATTTTCTTTGAGGTTTTAGGCAAGAGTGTAGGCAAACAAGCATTCTGCATTTATTTCCCCTGAAAATCAGTTGTCACTTTCTTCTCTTAAAATCTGAGTATGTCCATCACAAACAAATAACAATTTCATGTTCCTTTATACTTTTGGACTTCTTAAAAAGAATATAGAACTACCCCCTTAACCTAAAAAAAAAAAAGAGTATAATATTTTTTATCATTAAAGTAAGTGATTGTTTATTATAGGACTTGTAGTTACTTTTTGCATGTGCCAGTGACCCTTCCAGCCAGGGGAGTATTGCTGCTTTGAACTGCAAAATATTTTTGCATATATAAATAAATTATGTATCTGTAATTTCAAATGACTTACTAACTTTTCCTTTCCTTTTTAGGTTAAAAATATTGGTGGTTACTTTAAACATCATCTGCTGCAATCAAGGCACAGGGGCGCATTTGAATTGGCATATGCTGGCTTCGTGCAACTTACAGAAATGCTTTCCAGGTAGAAGATGGGCAAGTTACTGTGTTTTTAATACTAGTTTTACCAAATTTTGGCATGAGTCCTGAAACTAGCTGTGCTGGCAGATGCTTGCTTTCATGTGGATTTTAAGTTTGGTGTAGGCACGATTATGACAGTTACATGATGTCTGTGACTTGGACTACAGTACTTATGGTTAGAGATGGTGCTTAGGCACTGAAAAATGATACAGACATATAATGCTTGCTGCATTTTTCTTCATTTCTGGCATGTTAGTTTCCTGAACAGCTCTTAAAAACTCTTGGGAAAAGTAGGAGTGTAGAGTTTTTCCATCTCGCTCCCCTTTTCTCCTCCTTTATGAAAATGTATGCCAGACTTTTGGCTTTAGCCAGGACATTTTTTTGCAAACTTCTATTACCTGTCACTGTGTTGGTTATTGTGACATTTGGAAGACTACCTGACAGTGATATGCACTCTGGCTTTTTTCTTTCCCCTGTAACGTTATAGTTTCCTAGAAGAACAAAATGAACAGAATTGTCTTGAGGTCTGGGCAAGATCATTGGAATTTCCATTACATGCTTAGCTACTGATTTCAAGTGTTGGTTATGTTTCATTGTGGTATTCAGTGTTTATATCCCATCCATGTTTTAATAAGACAATTGAAATTTCTACTGACTAGGTAGAGTTTGGAAGGCTTTTTTTTGTTACTGTTTTTCTTCTTAGATATGAAAGACCAGTCAGATTTTCAATTTGAAGTAGCCGTATTTTCACACCAATGCCAGGTTAAGTAACCAATGTTCCCCTTTTGCCCCACGTCAGCCAGTTTGAGGTGCAGATCTGTTTCTTCTTTATTTCATGCTGGAAACAGTTTTGTTGCTTTTAGTAGGGATTGGCTGGCTGATCAGGTTCACTGTGTGTCCCCTCAGAAAATTTTCCCAACAAAGCTGAGGCTTGGTCTGTGCTAGAGGATTTTGATTGAGGCTGCTGCATCTGTGTACCAGCACTGCTACAGTAATGGTATTTGACACGTGCTGTGTTCACTGTGTGTGCCAGTGGGATGTTAAACTGCATACCATGATTCTCTCGGTGATTGCTCTCTCTAAGGTACGTTATTTTCTTTCAGGTGACAGCAGTCTGAGGGATTTCAAATTGGCCTGAGGAGTTTGTTGAGTGCTCACACAACCTTGCTTTACACTTAGTTGTTTACTCAAAAAGAAAAAAAAGGAAACTCACTGCTTGTCTTTTTGCCTGTCCATATTTTATATACACTTGTTTAGATATTGGTGTGTTCTTCTATACCATGAAAACTTGGTTAAGGAAGTGCAAAGGTGATGCAAGTTTTCTCTCTTCAATGTTGAAGAGAACCTGACTATCAGAGTAATACAGTTAAAAAAAACCAAACCAAAACAGAACAACCAACAAACAGACCTTTTACTACCATAAGACTATTTGAGAGGAGAAAGGAGATATTCCAAACAGGTACAGCCCCACTGGCCTGATCTCAGTCAATATGCAGGATTGTCTTGTAGCAAAGGCAAAGTAAAAGGCAGGAAGTAACGGAAAACATCGAAAACATAGAGTCAGTTTATAGCAGACTCATCGTTTTCTTTGATTTTCAGTTTTTAAATTTCTTTTAAAAGCTGAGGCAAATAGAGTAGAGTAAATCTACCCAGACTTTGGAAAAGTTGCTGATGTGTTTATTGCCTTTCCTGCTTTCTGCCATTGTATTTAATGGAGCGCAATCCACTTAACAGCAGCCTTATGTTAGGTTGAAAAATGAAGAGCCAAGCCTAAGAGAACTCTGCTTGCCTGAAAATTATTCAAACATTAAGTGATATGTATGTATCATCCAAAGCAAAAGCCCTCCAAAGTTAAGGAAGTTTCCTTCTCTCAATTAGCAGTTGTCTGTTACAGTTTTTTTGGTTATCTGTACTGCCTAGCATTTTTAAAGTTAAGATATTTCAAGTAGAGCAAGTGTTCCTTTGGGAAAAAAGATTTACAAGAACTGGAGAGCAGCTCTGTGGATGCACATTCATTTCAAGGAAAGACAATATTTTCCAGGAACTACAGGTCTCAAGGCTTATATTTGTATTTAAAACAAAGGAGAAAGGAGACTGATACCAGAACAGGAAATGATTCTTTGATTTGGTACTCCTGGGATATGAGGAGTATTTTGAGACTCCCCTCCCAAAGGGGCGGATTAAGTCTCGGTGAATGCAGCTGCCTTGCAGGTCTGTTGATTATCACGGAGTCTTTCCACGTCCCCTGCTGCAGCTGGGGGGCTCCGTTCTGCCAGTGAACCTCAGCTGCCCCAGCTCTCTGCATAGCTGAGAGGCTCATGGGCAGTCTCGAAGCATGTGGGTCAGAATCTGTATTAATTTACTGCTGTGTCCCCAAATGCTAGAGGAGAAAGCTTTTGTCCCGGGCTGCTTATAGTTATGTGTAGCTTTGCATATGATACCTTGCTGAACAGGATTGAACTCAAGATGTGCAGAAGCATCCCTGACACTTGACTTTGTTCTTTCTGTAAAACAAGGTGAAAAATCTGTCACTAAGACCATGCCAGATCCTTTTCCCCGGCATTTATGAATGACTCCAGTTGAACACAGTCCTTCACTTATTTATAGCCATGCACTTTTTAAAAACTTTATGCTGCAGTGTCTTTTATCCAAGCTTGCTTTTAGCTGTACAGCCCTTAAACACCAATCTTTACAAGAACCAAGAGCAGACTTTTTTCTGGACAGAATGATGGTATTCAGACCTGTTTGAGTTAGTGGTGAAAGAAAAATATTTCCTCTGCAGAGATTTCTTACCAACCTGATGAAATTGATCTGCCTTGAAATTTGGATGTAAATTGCTGAGTGTGCTCTAATATGCAAGTTACCATTCTTCTGTTTCCCTGTTGATACTCCTTCTGGGAGGGTAGTGCTGCCTTTATCATGCCTGCTTAATGTTGCCTGCAGCTGCACCTTCAGAAAAGCATACAGTTACATAACCAGCAACACTGATAGCAATGAAATAAGCAATGTGTTTTTAAAAAGAATATTTCCTGTCAAAGGCCTGGAGAAATTAAAAAAATACTCGTTTGATCTGATAATGTGGTGGTTAAGGGAAGTCAGAAATCTGTTTTAAACTTGAAAACTTGAATCTCCTGTAATCCTTATTACTCAAGCAATTTCTCTGTTCCAAATGACATTTTGCCTGCTTTGCATTTCTTTTATTCAGTGATCTCTTTGCTGCGAGATCAGGTAGATTTCTGGAAATCCGAAGTGGTATCGCATAGCTATGGAGGTAGTGCCTTGCTTCACTAAAGTTGTGGAATGCAAGGGTAAAGTTTGGGAAGAGTAATGTCATACAATGCAATGTGTTTACTTAAGAATTACTTATTTTGAACACTTTAAAATGTTTGATTGGAACTTAAACATGGTGAGCACTATTTTAGGGAAGGTAGTAAGTTAGGTCCATGATAATTTTCTGGAAAACTGTAATTTACTAAAAGAAAGATAAAGATAAAAATCATGCTTTCATTTTAAAAACATTGACTCTGTCAGTATCAGTGAAAATTACTTATCTGTACCTAGTCAGCGTCTGATCTTCTGTAATATTTCTTTTGGGGATCTAGGAATAGACTCCCTGCTAATCCTTTGCAGAAAACTCTGCTTCTATCTCATTTTGTTGCTCTGAAGTGACAGTAACTCTTCGTTTTCCCAGCCTGCTATGATCTGCCAGGAGGACTTGTAAAATGGAAGTATCACTAATGGACTTCCTAGTGAAACTTACCAATATCGTAAATAACTTTTCAGCAAAAGTGTTATCACAGATGTGAAGAAAAGGAATATTGAAGGGAGAGAAAGAAAGTGGGAAAAACTATTCTTATATATTGAGATGCTTGTAGCGTCAGAAAATACGTGACATAAGGAAGTATGAGATACAGTTCTAAGGCACTGCTGAGGTTGAAGATGTTAATTTTTAACACTGTTCATATTTTCCCTCCCATTTCCTTTCCTGCTTGGTGTGAGAGAGAGATGGGGTAAGGATACCAATTTTGAAGCCACCCAAGGTTCTCTCTGCTCTGCTTTACTCGTAGAGAAACCTCAAACCCTTCTCAATGCACCTATATAATCTGGAGAATTTTGTTTCATGTAGAGCAGATGCTACGAAAAGGAGGATGCAAATGGAAGGACTTTGTAGTTTCAGAGGAGTTGTTCTTAAAAGCAGACACATATCTTGAATAGTAATGTGTTTTTGAGGTTAGATTCTGGTCTGAGAAGTACCAGGGGCACTATTGTCTATAAAAAATGGGAATCACAATTACTTATGTGAAAAGAATAATACAGCAAGCCTGTTGAGAGAGAAAAAAATGGTGAAAGAAATCCACTTTTTCCCTAGATAGGGACTGCTTACAGTGATTGGAAACACTGAATTCTGGATATATACATGTAGAAAAATGCTTCTCATCATCTGATGTTTATGCCACGAGGCACTTGCATCCATGGAGGCAAATTTAAGATTGGCCTGTTGTTAACTCACCATTTATTCCAGATAGAAGATACAGATATATGACTGAGGGAGGGGAGGTTAACTTTAGCTTAGAATTGCCAGGCTTTCGTATTCATTGATACTGACCACAGAAAGGGCTTGGGGGCATGTATGAAGTTGTTTTAACTGACAGATGAACAGACAGAAACTTGTGGTATTACACTTAATGTACTGCATCTTAAGTAATTTGTATATCAACTTACTGTGTTATATTTTCATTATCAACAGTATTTGTTTGATCTGCTAGAAATAATTACTATTTCATTTTGGAAAATGACATTTGATCTTGAGGCTTTAATTTTTTTATTGTAAAGCTTCGTTATTCTTAAAATTTGGGGCCACCTGCTTCTTATGACAATATTCTTCTTGCCAGACCACAAGGAGGCAGAGCTGCCAAATGGAAGGGAGTAGCCATCTCCATTGCAAAGTCAATAGTCTCTAATGTTTCTAACTCTACAGCAGTAACTCTTTCACCTTCTAATAAATAAAAGTGCATTGGTGGGTGACTGAACAAGGTAGAATTACTTGTGGCAAGATCAAAGCAATGTGTCTTTAAGGGAGTCTGAAGTTTATTTGACTTCAGTATGCTTCTCCTCTTTCTACTAATATTGAGAGGAGAAAAATCCCTCCGTTTACTTAAGAATAAAATATTCAGTGTGCTACATAGCAACTTCTAAATATTTCCTTAATGCTTTACTTTGTGCTCCTCTGCACCCCAGCAGATGTGGGTATTTCTCATGGGGGGGTGTTTGTGTTAATACTAAGATAACATACTGAAGAGAGATGAGCACTGTTCTCTGCTTGACTGAATAGAGACATTTAAATTCTGCTTAGCTCGGAAGGTAAGACCAGGTGCCTCCATGATCAGAAGGAGCAGATTTTGCAGAATGTATTGATGTGGATGAAGAGAACTGCAAAGTCGTGTCTTAACTGGTGAGACTCATGGGGGAAATTCGTATGGTCTCAGTCCTAGAGTTGGATCCTCGTTGTGTACCCAAAAGTGAGCAAAGGAATGCGTCCTAAAAGTCAGCAAGGGCAAGCCACTTATTGGCAAAAGAAAGAGAGTAGTTAAAGAAAAGAGATCTCACTGTGGGTTTCCAGGTTAATCTGATTGCTTCTGTCCTAGGCTTGGGGCAGGAGGTGCCTTTCTTTTATGCCGTGGTACGAGATGGCGTGTCGCTTGTGAAGCCCAGTTCCTCTCGAACTCTGGACTGGTGGTTTGCATTCTGACTGCCCTTTTGAAGAGGTGCTGCCCTTAAAAAATGGGGTGAATACCTGGCAGCTGTGTAGGAAATATGGTGGAAATCCTGCAGGAATTACTGAAGAGTAAGAAGTGTTCTATGTCTTCTGCTGACCTGTCTGGTACCTCCTGTGACCTCAGTTCTGGGGCTTTTTGTAAAAGAAGGAAAGGAATGTTTCACTGCAGATTAAAGCCTCATTTGTTGTTCATGATCAGGTTTTTAGCCAATGTAAATTCTTGCTTTAATAAGAGGAGGATGAAGAAGGGAATATATGCACACCTTCCGTTAGATTTTGGTTTTCACACCACTACTTAATGCCTTTTACCTTTTCTTTTAAATTCTTTATTTCAGTCACCCAGGTAGAAAACTTGATTGTAGTCTTACCATAAGGTCTCACTACTTAATCATAAATTTAATTATATTTTTAGGTAAGGCAAGTCCTGCATGGTTGAGATAATTGCAGTTGTATTGCCCACAGTGATGAATTATTTCTTCTGTTCTGAATCACGCGTCAAACCAGTGTGAAAGGTTTTAATAACAGTGTCCTGTTAATAGAAATGATCCTTTTGGAACATTGACACAAGATTAATGGGCTGGTGTTGCACACTGAATGTGGTACATTTCATTGAACTGAACAGCACCAGTAATTGAAGCAGACTTGAGTTTTTCCTTGTCCTTGGAAGTCCTTTGCTTTCAGGCAATGCTGAGTTTTATAACTGCAGAGGAGGAGTATTTGATGATAGGAGAGCGATTTAGGTGCTTTACAAAAAGTTTGACTGACTTAGGTTTGAAAAGAGCACTATGTCTTGTTTTCATTCCTTCCATTGCTCTGAGGTTTGCCGGGTTATTTACATTATGTGTACTTACTTTGAGGGCCTTCAGTTTCAGTTTGTATGGTTAAAACATGATTATTAGTGTAAGGGTCATGCATCAGCTACTTTGTGGCAACAAAGATACAAATTTGTGAAGTGTCACTTCCTACACAGTGGCTGATGAGCATATGTCTCTGTTTTTTTCTCCAGAACACGGTAATAATTTTTAGCAGAAGAGAATTGCTACAGCATGGAAGCACAGAACCCTGTTTTCTGTTCAGTTAAATGTATTTTGCTAGTGACACTTAATAAGTAGGGTTAATATAATTTGTACCAACATTGGAAAAAGGTACATTTTTTTAAATTCATCTTATTTCATAATAAAAATCTGTGTGTGTGTGCTTGTCGATGTTAACATACAGTAAGAAATACTTCTTAAGGTTGCTGCTAAATGCTTTCTTTGACTTTGTCCTTGTTTTATTCGCTTGTTTCATGTTTCTAATATACCTGTTTGATGTAGGTGTAACAATGAGAGTCTGCACAAGATGCCAGAGCACTGGCTAAGCTGCGTGTTAGAAGAAATCAAATCTTGTGATCCTTCTTCCACACTGTGTGCAACCAGACGGAGTGCAGGAATTCCATTCTACATACAGGTACCAGCTGATGTCGCTGCCTCTGATTTAAATGTATTCTCCAGGAAGGACATTAAAAAAAAGGAAATTACATTTATTTTTCCCACTCCAACCCCTTATGACCAAACAGTTGTTTTTTCCTTTTTTTAAATACAGACTTTGATTGCCTTTGTGCAACTACGAAGCCATTTGTAGTTAAACCATGTTTGGTACCACAGTTCTATTGACTCTTGAAATATTTGGTTTGTGGTAGTTTTCAATGGCATTTCTAAAGACTGTGTTCAGGCTTTGTGTTACAGCTGTAATAATTTTGGCAAATTCATAGATTAATTCACAGATTAAGTAAGACTTTGTTAACCATCTAACTGTGCACTACTTTAGTGCAAAGTGGGAGGGTGGTAAAATATGAACAGACCTTCACAGAGTTGTAAAATGGTGGCCTATGAAATACTGCAAAGAACTTGGGAAGGCCCAGCAGTAAAGCACAAGTGACAGTGTCACACTAACTGGTGTTGGCTGGCAGTCTCAAGTGCAGTGAAAGAGTAGATTACTGAAGACTTCTATCTGTGAACGTGGGGCCATGCTCCCACTTTCTTCCCACTCCCTGTGTTACCTTCAGCTCCATTAATCCCAGCCTCTTGGACCTGTGCTGAGTTCAGAACTGATGGCAGGACGGCAGTGTTTTGTCTCTGCTTGAAGTGTCACCTCTTGCTGAGTGCCCCACATTAGTATGCAGCAGCTCCTCTACATCCTTGTGGGGTCAGTCACTGCAGAGTTGGTTTTGCAGATTACATTTCACCTGTTTTCATCCCTTTGGTCCTTAAAGCAGCCAGACTTGCTTTCCCCTAAATTAACCTCCATGATCTTGATTTTCCAGCAGTTTCCTAAGACAGGAGTCCAAGAGTAACTCTACGATTTGTAACTTTCTCCACTCTCTGAAGTACAGTCTCAAGCATGTTCCAAGGGTCTGAAGGACTGCTGGGTGAAAGCTCTCGCTGCCAGAATAATTCATCTTGCTTGTTTTCCACTCTGAGTTTGCCCTGGGAAAGTTGAGGCAGCTTCTGTCTGACCTCTTAAGTCAGTCACAGCCTGCTCCTGGCTTTGCTAGATGTGTGTGCAAGGCAGCAGAGATCAGAAGAAGGCCACTGGTTCTAGAGACATTTTTCCTTTTCAGCTTCAGCAGTTAAATATCTTTCTCACTTCTTACAGTAAGTTGTCTGCAAAAGGAATTTGGCGATTTCATGTTTTTTTGCTTCCCAATTCACACCACACAGTTTGAATCTGGTGGACATTATCTAGTTTTAATCTTGACAGTGTGGGAAAGGAAAAAAAAACATGTTCGAATCAGTTTTTTATGTAAAAAGGTTAGGTTACCGTAAGGACTAGGTGTACCCAGTGATATGCCACTGCAGAAAACGTGTGTAGTCTGCAGTTGGCCTACTGACTCCGTAGGACAAAGCTTGCACTGCGCCACAGCTCTGTGGATAAACAGGCCAGAGGTTTCTTTGTTGACAGCTCTGGAAGAGTACAAAGTCTAGTCAATTAACAGGAAAGTCTGGAACTAACATTGAGATAGTCTGAAATAAACTATTTTCAGATTATAATTTTATAATAAAGAGAGGTGATACTGTTCTTTGGCAGTAGTTTTCAATGTGTCCCTAGACTCAGTTAAACGAATTGAACCTTCAATGCCCTGTGGCATTTAGATAATAAAAATACAAGTTGTAATGTGTATCCTAACAGTAGTTAAAGAAGGTTATTTTATTTATGCAGTGTGGTCTCTTTGCTATTTACATTCTGTGATGTGTTCTTGTTAACCTAAAACACATCTATTCTAATGAGAATATATAATTTTTAAGGTTATAACCATTCCATGACCTCTTTAAAATAGGAATATTATTACTGAATAGTGCAAAGGTGCAGGTCCAGTTAGTGGGCGGGAAAATATGATTTTCAGCTTTAATATTGTGAAATTTTAGTCTTCAGGTCATTCTCCTCTATTTTATACTTCACCTTTTTTTTTCCCACCTGCCCTCTCTGTTTCTCCTATCATTAAAGATACTGATAAACTGACAGAAACTACTCCTTGGTTTCTGCCTAAACTCTGTAATTCATTTGGTTCTTACTGATGCTGAACAGATTCTAGGCTCCAAAGCACAAATGGATAATAATCTTTTATTGACAGTAAATGATTTATGATTATCCATTTGTATGAACTTGAAAAAATTCAACAAGCTACTAGACAAAGAGAGACTGTTCTAAATTCAGTCCTGAATTTTGGAAAGCTAATTTAGAGTATTTTCATCTCAGCTGGATGTCCTATCCACTGAAATACTATTTGGAGATAGATGCACCTCTTCCCTTTTTTCAGAAATGTGCTGCTTGTTTTATCCTGTGTTGCAAACCAGAATTTATTGTTTGGCCAGCCGTTGTCATCTCAAATAGGTGTTATTAACCTCAAAAAAAGTCCATACTAGGAAATGTAAGTATGTATACTACAGCAGATAGTTTTGCTGTCCAAAATTCTATTGAACATTTTGAACAAAGCTGAGTTGAAACTGAAACTTCATTTTTTTGCAGTTTTTTCTTAGTCATTCTGTATAGTCAGAAGCGAGGCTGTGGTATGCTAAATACATACAGGAATGAGAGTAGAACTGGCAGGACAGAAAAATGGCTAGAAACACCTGATTTTTAATTTTTTTTTTCTCCTTTGTAGGCTTTGTTGGCATCAGAACCAAAGAAGAGCAAAACAGATTTGCTGAAAATGACAATGAAAGAATTGATATCTCTGGCTGCACCTTTGAATGAATCTTTAAGTGTAATTCCACAGGTAAAATTCAACCTCTCATCACAAGGCGAACGTCAAAAGTGTGTTTACACTGTTTCAAGCAGTTAAAAAAGTGTGTGTTTTTAATGAGAATATTCTGTTCTTACTATTTATAGCTAGATTTTAAAATATGTTGGCATATGCAGAGGTTATGAAGTCACTGTAAAACATACTAAAAAATGGATTTGGCATAATTCCATGGTTTTTCTCTACTACAGCAAATGAAGTCATATATGAGCAATTTACTGCCTAGAGTATATTTCTAAACAGATAGATAAGTAACTTCCTTTTTACCAGTTTGTAAATGAACAAGCAAGCTTTGCTTACATTTAAAGTAAATAAAGGAGTTATTTATGCATGAATCATAGTAAAACACTACATAAAAACTAATTTTAGTCATACTTAGTAACTTCCAAAACTTAAGTGTGTAGATTTGGAATATTAAAAAAATCTTTACTTTAAAGGCAAGACCTTTATCTTCAAGATGTTATAATTCACTTTCTGTTTGTAAGTGCAAGCCATAATTTGTTCACAATACACAGAAGAATGTCCTAATGACTGCCAGACTTTTTGCTGGTTTCAATTTATGTAGCCTTGTCAAAGTCTATGAAGCTACGTGTGTTATCACCTTCCCTCTTACAGAGGGTAGAGAAATATCAGAAAATGCTCCACAGGGTAAAGCAAGCCTGGCTGTCAGTTTTAGCTTAATATTGCCCTCCTGTGAATTGTAGTTTATTTTTTC
Organism: Donacobius atricapilla; assembly: GCA_013397315.1. Lineage (NCBI taxonomy): Eukaryota > Metazoa > Chordata > Aves > Passeriformes > Mimidae > Donacobius > Donacobius atricapilla. The sequence goes on along the minus strand of WBMY01008048.1, from coordinate 123,663 downwards.
TCACAGTATCTACAGCGTGTCAAGAATGTTGGAAAAGATGATTCTGAACTTCAAAAGTTATTTTTACAGCCCTGATAAGCTAAGGATAAAAGAATGTTGGCCTTCACTTGCAATGCCTGGACTATAGTTGTTAGAGGAATATATTTTTGAACTGTAACTGTTATTAATAGTGTTTACTGCAGCACTATTTTAATGCACTTTTAAGCAGCAGTATTTCTTGGGTTTAATATGAAAATAAAGTGCTGTAAATGTGCATATAGATTGCTTTTGTTTTGCATGTTCACTGTTGTAACTACATAACCTAGGTATAAGATTTTTACTAATGAATTTATATTTTTCATGTATTTCTTCTCCCACCATAGGTTCATGCTTTAAATATCCTCCGGGCACTGTACAGGGATACGCGTTTAGGTGAAAACATCATGCCTTATGTTGCAGATGGAATAAAAGCATCAATTCTAGGGTTTATGTCACCTGTTTGGGCAGTAAGTTAATTCTTCATTTTGTTTCTCTAGTTTAACATGATATAGACTGGTCTTGTTCAGTGAAACTTTGGTCATTTTTATAAATGGCAGTACTAAAATTTCTGGAATGCAATATTTTAAGGTACAGTAAAAAATAATGTAGACCTGCAAAATAGTAATAATTTTTGTCTTTTTTTGTTTGTTTTTTTTTTGTTTAATTTTTCTTGATGTGAACTGCTGATATCCACAAAAGGTAGGGACAAAGATTACCTTACAGGTTGAAATCTCTCTGGCTGCTAAATTTTGAGTCAGTGCACTTAGGTTATAAGAAGTGTATTGCCTTCATCCTGTTACTTTGCTCTCGAATTGAAGATCCCATATGGCATATTCAGGTAGAACACTTCATGGTCTGCCGTGCGTAAGGGTGACTGCTTTGAACCACTAAAAATCTGGATGTATTCCTTATAAGAAAGATAGACATCTGCAAAGAACCCGAACTTTCCAATAGTACTATCTTCATTGAAAGGATGCTCTGAATAGTAGTTCCCATGTGCTGACCTGTAGCATGCTTTTCTCTCAGCAGTTATTCTTTTTGACTGTACATTAATGGCAGTATTTAAAAAAAAAATTGTACATTTCAAAGGGATTTTTAAAGTGCAGTTCTTATTTTTTCCTTTAGGTACGGAATTCATCTACGCTTCTTTTTAGTGCCCTGATTACAAGAATTTTTGGAGTTAAAAGAGGGAAAGATGAAAATTCAAAAAAAAATAGGTAAGCTTTACTTTGTATCAGTTATAAGTTTGCAAAACATGGCTTTAGCCAGCAGCAATTTGAATATGTTGCTTGCTTTATGGATATATTTGAATCACTACGTCACAAGGACATCTAGACGTGCTTAAACTGTGCTGCCAAGAAGGAAAAATATCTGCTGTTAAACACAGTTAATTGGCACTCATGTGCAATTTCACAGGAGTGGAATGTTGCTGAGAGGTTTTGCTACCGTGGCTCTTCCAAAAGCTGGGGGCTCTCATGGTCATAAAACAGACCTACTGCTCTTGACACCAAAGAGGAAGGGGGTAAAATGGAAGAGGAACACTGGTTACACATGTGTTCACTTCCCTCTAGAGCAGGCCTGGAGTTAATTTCACCCCTACTAATTTGAGATTTTCTCCTTTAGTTTTCCTGCTCTAGAAGGCTGTTCATATCTCTTTTCTCCAAGCTCTAAAATTTGCATCTTGCAGAGCCACTTCTCTTCCAAGGGATCCTGCCCTTAGATTCTGTAGTACTGCTTCAAATCCCTATTACTATCCCTACTACTATTTCACTTTATGTAGAGCCAGTTCTCCTCTGACTCTTAAAACTCCCCAGTCCTGTGCATTCCAGTTTCTTTGCACGTTCCAGTTCCTACACAAGGACCCCCAGGTTTTCTTTGGCCTCTTCCTTCAGCTTTTTCAGCAAACGAAGCATATCCGTGCCCTGTGCTCTGTAACTGAGGTTTCTGCTCTAGGAGGGATGAGAAAATAACCCTGGATGTAGAATAAACTCATTAAAAAATATTCCTGGGTAAGCCCGTGGGGCCGTAGAGTGGTCACGGTATGGTAACCATTTCAGAAATTCCTAATGGATTTTCTCATCACAGGCAAGGCATGCAGTTTCTGAAAGAAGGCAATTGTTACAATTTACCTTCAGAAATTCCACACTTTTTATAGAGGTTCCTTACTGTTGATCCGTGTAACTAATAAAATTTTCATGCATATTTTGAAAAACTAAATGTCCTGGGATGATACTGGTCTGTTATCTTTTAGATGCTTCATAGGTGCCATTTTAGCTGTATGAAATAACTGATTTCAGGTGTCACTTGAAAAATTTAGGTACTGTGCCTAGATGAACATGAGGAAGAAATACAGGTGGGAAACTGGAGGGAGATTTCCTTTAGAAAATAACTCTTTCCCCCAAACAATTTGAAATGTTAGTTGCTCCATTGCATGAAATTGTGCTTATTTTGTCACATACCCAAATCACTTCTAAATTCACTCCTTCAACCCTCCAGGAGCCCAAGGAGAGCAGTAAAAAGTGCTTTTCATTTCTTGCCTTCCTACTGTGGTTCTATAACAGCATTTAAAGTTGCTTTTTTTCTTTAATTTTTATATTGAGCACTTACTGAAAGAGATAGACACCCTGCTTTTCTAAATTTGTATCTTTGGGAAAAACATTGCACTAACTTCTGCAGTGGGAAAGCAAAGTGACTTCGCAAATGCCTGCAGTGTGATGATGTGTGGAATCTGAGATTGCTGTTTGTGAAGCTGCAGAAAGTAATGCATTTGAGCATCTGTTGGGGATGGGAGATACCAGAACCACGGGAAGAAATCCTTTATGTAGCTGAATTAAATTTATTGATGACAATGTTAATTTTTATGTAACTGACCCTGTTGACTTGCTTCTCTGAAACTTTTGCTTACAGTAATTTCTCTGTAGTCATTTTGACCAAAAGCTGTTAAAGCTGTGCTAGCTTTCTTTTCTTCATCTGTTCATTTAGCAGGTGTGCATTAAACATTTAATGTAATCAGTTCTGCTGTTTTCCATGTGTGCTTGTCAAAACTGTGATGCAGGGATTGGGAGGATACTTCTTAAGACAGGCCAGTGAGATACAGGAGGTGTGAAAACAGGCAGAGATTTGATTTGTAGCTCCTGTCTCTGCAGGAGAAACCCACAGGTGGGTATAAGGTGGGTTTTGTTTGGGAAGAGAGAGGTCTGTGTTTCTGTGGTTTGGCACCACGAGGTGTCACCGTTGCTGCACAGCTCCCTGCAGCTTCATGCCTGGGCACTTCTCGGGAGCTTTAAACTCAAGGAGTGTTTTGCTGGAACAGAATTCATATATTAAAACCAAGTAATTTTTCCCCCCTTTCCAAAGCACTGATATTTTAGCAACTTGGATCTTTAGGAGCTTTTGTGAAAATCACCTGGGTTTAAACTGCTTGTTTTGTTGCCTTGAGGATGTTCTGTTTACATTAAGGAACAGTCTGTCCAGAGACCAACTCTCACATTAGGACCCTGCCTAGGTTTCCAGTTCACCCGATTTTAGATTAGGAGGTTAAATCCGTCACTTCTGTTTCAGCAGGGAGTTAGGTTATTACTGGGTTGTTCTGGGCATCTCTCTAAAAAAAGATGGGCTTTATGACTGGTTTTTCAAGAAGAGTTCCTGTAACACTGATAGAAATTGGGTGGTTTGTGTAGACTTTCAGAGGGAAGCTTTGCTGGAACATGAGGTGTTAATGCATCTTTTTAATTTTAGCATGGACGAAAAAGAAGATGAATTGGTGTCCTGGGGTGAAAATTAGTAAGTCCTTGGGTTGGAAAATTAATATGTGAAAAATAGCAATGGTGTGCAGTCTTGCAGGTAGAAGAGAGAGGAGTTGTGGGAAGGCTCTTTACAGTAGTCCATGCAATTATATATGTTGAGCTTTCTCTTCTAGTGAAAATAAAGTTAGAACTCTTCTCTGGCCTTTCTCTTTCTGAGGAAGACTGTATCAAAACTTCTAATGCTGCTTCAAGAGTGTGTGATAGTGTTTATATATAGGTGTATGTGTGTGTGTATTTGGCTAAATGATGTTCTGAATTTCAGAGAATCTACATTTGTAAAATGGCCCAGTTCACGCTTACTTGTAGAGGGTTTAATTTAGATTTTATACAGTTGATTTGGCAATAAAGTGTTCTTAAATGCTATGATAATTTAAAATCTACAAGACTTGGAATGAAATTCTCGCCACATACATTCAAAGTACTGAGGAAGGTTGGAAAGAAGTCATTGCATTGTGCCTGTTGATATTTGGTTGCAGAAAGTGTGTTCCGCACAGATAATCATGGTGTGCTTTAGAGAACATAGCCCCTTCTCCGAGCCCTTCACAGCACAGGTGTTTATGTTGGTGCCGTCAGTCATTTCCTACTTGCTGTGTCTGCATCCGAACTGCCTGGCTGAGGTGGCATCAGCTGCGAGCTGTTCCCCAGCCCCACTGCTGTTCAGCACTTGAACTGTGCCCCAGGATCTGCCCTCCACCCAGGCTGTGACTCAGAAGAGGGTCCCAGCTTCCAGGCACATCCTCCCTCTGGCTGCTCTGGCATCACAGAATGATGTCAGTTGGAAGAGAGCTGAAAGAACAGCTTATTCCAGTGCCCCTGCCAGGGAAAGGGACCCCTTCCACTAGACCAGATGGCTCAAAACCCTATCCAACCTGACCCTGACCATTCTGAGGGACAGGGCATCTATAAATTCTCTGGGCAGCCTGTTCCAGTGCTACACAGTGAAGAATTTCTTCCTAATGTCTGATCTAATCCTGCCCTCTGTCAATTTAAAGCCATTCTCTCTTGTCCTATCCCTACACACTTTTAAAAAGCTCCTCTGTAGCTCTCTTGGAGGCACCACCCTGAGGGCCCCATTGAAGATCCGTGTACTGTGCTTGGTTTAATGTGAATTGATTGAATAGGACTTTGGACAGCAATGAGTTCTGTAGGCCAATGATTATTTTGATTAAATAGCCACTTCTTTTTTTTCCTGTGCAGTCAATTTGCAATGTAGATTTGTTCTTTCCATGCACTTCTAAAGAAGCTGGAGTGTAGTGTGTGCTTCACAGTTGTTTCTTTCACGGTAGTTTCTTTTTCATCTTAGTGTTGCTACAGATTGCAAATCATCTGAAATAGATTTTTGCTGTAGTTGATTGTAGGTTCCAGTGTCACATAAAAATTAGAATGTCTTGATATGAAGCTATATATATATTATGATAGTTAATGCAGACCTGAAAATCGAAAGGGAAATTGGGGTAACTTACATGTACAGTTAATGGAAATTAATTTTGAAATGTAATTAAATTTCTTGTGATAGAGCAATTATCTTCTGTCCAAAGGAGGTACAGTAATGATAGTGGTACTTTCATATATGTATATATTTGATACCTTTTTAGTCTATAGTACAATGCTAATTAAAGCTGTTATTGCTTGTTAGTGAACAAGACACTTGTCGTCAGACATTTGATGAGACTCTTCTTACCAAATTGCTGCTATTTCAGGCCTTTTTTTTTTTTTTTTAAAATTCCCTACTCCCCTTATCCCAAAGGATAAGCATGATCAGGAATTGCCTTTGAGGCAATTTGCCATTTGACTTAGAGCAAGCTTCAGTCTTTAGGGTAATAAAAAAGGATCATCCTGGTTTATCTGAAAATGAATTTTTTTGATTTGGAATATAAATGTTGCAGAGTCCTTAGGAGGAGTGACCAGTGGCCTCAGGTGTAGGCTGGGATTAAAAGAAAAAGTGGGACTGGGGAGAATTCCCTCTGCTTCTCACCTTGGTGGAGGAGATTTCAAGAAGGAAAAGCTTCAACTCTGATTAAAAAACAGGGTTTTAAGCAAGGCTGAAATGGTACTGTGCAGGCTGATGATTTTTTTTTTTTCATAACTGGTGTGTATATATGTATATATTTGCATTTTGGGAGGAGGGAAGCTCCTATGTGTTTACAGGGTAGTGAAGGATAATGCATATGCAGGAAAATACTTAGTTGTCAACAGATTTTCTGTGGAGTTTATACTCATCCTGCCTGGAATTTGAGTATGAATGCTGCCGTGTTTTCGGTGTTGGTTTAGATCTATTTGAAAAGAAAGAAAACTTTTCTTGCCATCTACATAATTCCTTGTCTTTATTTTCATTTATAGCTGTCAATAGATGTTAATGACTTCAGACTCTGGAAAGGGGAAACTTATCTTTTTAATTACAATAAGATGAAAACTATGTAGATGTTAACAGGTTATGAAGATGGCCTGCTGGCTGTGAGGCACTCAACATGCATGACTGCCCTCTGCTTTCCTTGTTCTTATTGCAAGTTGAGTGTTGAGTACTTCTCAGTAAGTGGTTGCTTGCACACTTGAAGGTCACTGAGTAAAATCAAATTAAATTCTAAAAACATTTGTCTATTTTTTCTTCTAAATGCTATGCTTTTTCTTTAACAGTAAGGTTTTTAAGAGCATAAAGAATCACATTTAACGCTGTGAAAAGTGAGAGGAAAACACTAGAAAGTGAATGTTCTCATGCAAACCTCTCTTTTCATAACACTGTCCCTAAATTCAGTGGATCTGATATCATCATACTTTTCTCTAGGCTACTTTTGAGTTGTAACTTCAAATACAGGGACTACATCATAAGGGCATGATTCCTATTACATATTCCACTCTTGGCAGGTTAACACTTCCAGTATTTCTAACTTAGCACCTGAAAAGTCTGTCTGACATCAAGGATGTTTTGTCAATCTTAACAGCAAGCTTATTAGACATTTTCAGTGGATCATACTAAGCTCTGTAGGACTTCTGGGCTGGTTCAGTGTTGCCCAGATAGGAGTGGCCAGTCCTGCTTTGGGCTAAGTCAAAATAAACATTGGTGGTACAAACATGGTCAGGCTGTAGTGGCCCATCAGTCTGGTAAAATGGGATAGCTCTTAGGTGAGTTCCCTGGAGGGGATGCTCACAGTGACTCAGGCCCTTAAACGCTCGGTGCCGACTTGGAGACGCACCAGTGGCAGAATTCCGTGTGCCAGCTGAGGTACAGTTCCATGTGAGGGGTGGTGACCACGGCCATGGCTCCGGGAATGCTGAGCCTCTTGTGCCGGCGCCTGCAGGGAGACGCACGTACGGCTCGATTCACAAACCCGGCCTCGCTGAGCTCTGGGCCTCTTGGACTGCATGCTGTGCAAGGCCTGGGATGGCTTTATCTTGGATCTTGTTAGTGATTCCCTAGTGGATTTTCTCTGGCAGCGTTGGCCTGTTGCAGCTCTTCAATTGAAATACTGTGTCAGTGACGGTGAGGTTTCATGAGGTGACCGAGCCGTTTAAGTGCCTCTGGTGCTTTTCCTCTGGCTCCTTCTGTGTCCCCTTTTGCAGCCTGTTCCTTCCATGCCACCTCAGTTGTTCTGGTGGATGCTTTCATAGTAGTTACTAAGGATTTGTTCCAGTACATTGCCTTGTGAGGGGGTTGTTTTTCTTAAGAAAAGAAATCCTTTGCCCTTCTGTGTGCCAAAAATAGGCCACATTTATTTTGTTCAACTTTTTGTTTTTAATACTCTGACTCCCTTTTTTTTTATTGACTTTGACAGATTTAGAAGACCTAATCTTAGGACTGTCTCAAGAAAACATGCAAAAGTTCAGACTGACTCAGATACCGTTGCAGCTTTTGCTGATTGATAGTTCAATAACAATATGCTTGTTTAAACATTATTTTGAACAGGCTCCCGAAGTGCCTTTATAACAAGAATAATGATGATAAGGTACTATTAACTTGTAAGTTGAAGGTAAAATTTATGAAAGTTTTATGCAGAAACACAAACAAACTGAAAACAAGCTCCTAATCAAATCTGTTTCCCTCTGTATTATTGCTTTAATTACTCTGTTTATTTTGCAGGTCTAAACTAAAACTCTAAAATCCCCGGTAGCAGAAAATAGGGACTTTTCTTCTCGAGGCTGAGGATGCTCTCTGTCTGTGTGATTTCTTCTGGTTTTAGGAACACAGTGTGTGTCTTTGATAAAATACCTAAAATCTGCAGAGATTTTTTCTTCAAGATCTTACCTACAGGCATTTTTACTTCAAGATCCTATCTTGTCTATACAGAGTCAGAAAAGCAATAACCCACATAAATCCCAGTCACATTTCTGGGGCCTAAAGCACGCTTAAATCATTGGTGTGCAAATGTGTATCTCTGTTTTCCTGAATAGGGAGCATCTTCATAACATCCTGTCTTAAGTCAGCGCCAGAAAATAGAAAGGTAAACGTGGTAAAATGACCTGAATGAAAGTTTGCCCAAAGTGAAACATCCTAAAAATATATATGCTAGCCCAAGGTAACTCCATTTCATTCATTTAACTAAATTAGGGGCATAATGATAATGTTTATTTTTACCAAGTGAATAAAACGCATTCCATAAAGAAAAATTAATGTAAACTAGCCGCATGAGTAGGTAATTGAGTTTCTGCTGTAGTGATAAAAGTTTTCATTAGTATGAGGAGAGGTAATTGTTCTGTTTTGATCTGTGCATATTACACATATCCCTTCACTATGCTAAGTTAAAAGCAGCTACTCCTCACAGAGTACTCCCAGAGAGAAGGTGTGGATTATTGGAGCTGAAATGTACAATGCTAGATTTGTGATAAGAGACTAAAGGTAATAGTGTTACAGGCAGTGGTTGAACAGAATTCTTGGAGACTTTCTGGATATATATATAAGCATATCTCTTAAGTTTAGTTATATTTGTTGGTGTATATACATTTGTATGTACATATACTCATATGCACAGTTCAGTGTCCTAAAAAAAGTTTGTTAAAAGTAATTATATGTAAAATAAGTATTTTAAACTTAGTTTTCAATATAGTTTAATATACATGCATAGATCTAAAGGTACATTTGTCTATGTGTATTGAAGTTGAGTGGTGAATAATGTGTTGATATAGGTGCCAGGTTGTATCTATGATGTTGGTTTTAAGTGCTGGTCCCCTGTTTTTATTCTGAGCCCGCTGTATGCATACTTCTCTTTTTAGCATTGCAGCAAGAGTGCTCTTGCCAAAGTGCTCTTCACAGGTTACTGAATTGTGTGTTCCATAATTGTTCCCCTTAAGTCATACTTTTCCTGATGTATTTGTTCTGTACAGGTGCTCTTTCCATACCTGATCACACAAAGACTGTAATAAATAGCAAAACAAGACGTATAAAGAAGCTTGTGCTTAAGAGATCAAAGCAAACCAGACCATGCAGTCCTTTGGAAATCTTGGCTAGCTCTCTTGTAAATAAAAGTGTCTCTAAAGCAGAAGGTATTTAACTACCATATTTATACACGTTTTGATTGGCAGTTCAGTTATTAGCCTCATAAAAACACAGCAACATAAACTAATACAAATGTTTATTCTAGCACTTCTGTCTGAAGGAAAATAAAAACCAAGATATAATGGCATGTTTTTAGTTCCTTTAAAGTATTTGTTTTAGGTCTGTGTAGCATAAAAGAATGTTTTTTTCAAGTCAGTGAACTTAAACTATTTTGCTTACTGTTCTGAGATTTAAGTGTTTTCTAATTACTAACAAAACAAGTGTTAGATTTATTGAAGGTATGGAGTCACCACATCTTTATTAAAGGTCCAAACCCCACATATTTGTGATGATGCTTCTTTCCCTTTCATAGTGTTTTCCATTTCATGCAAGGTAAAAATCAAATCTGAATTGTTTTTTGTAACTGATTTGATGAGGTTGCAGAAGAGTTGTGCCTTTTTGTAATGGAAGAAGTGTCCTGTATAATGTGAGGTCTAGAAAAACAAGTATGCAATAATCTTCTGTATCCTTGCTCCTGGGCTTATTAGCCAATGCGTTACACCAGTTTTTTTTTTTAACAATTGTTTTTTCCAGGCTTCATTGTGGCCTCCCACAAAATTACATGGCCATTTTGCCTTCTATGGCAGCACTAAAATTCTCTTTTGCATGTAAAATGTTTTATTGAACGCAGTTTGTCATAAGTCCTGAGACAGTATTTGATTTCAGGGATTTAACTCTTAGGTATATACTTTAAAACAAAATTATCTGAGGCAAATTAAAATTTTTATAAAATCTCTATTTCCAAAGGAACATGCCTGCTGCTATTGTCTCTGTCTCTTAGTAAGAATAGTGATGGTTCTCTGGTGGTCTTCCAGAGGGACTGATAATCAAGAGGTTTCATAAATGTATACTACTTCTGAAATAAAATTTTAAGTGATTATTTTTATTTCTACATCAAGCTAGTATTTTAAATACTATTGTACGGTGTGGCAAAAATAATAGTTTGTGCTGAATTGAAGACTTAAGTTACTAACTTAATAAAAATTGTTAAATCTCAAGAATTTTGTTCTGAGCAGGATCTTTTGTTTACTGTACCTGCAGTGGCTTGTGATGGCCAGCAAATGCAGTAAGACAAGAAAAACATTGATCCTTTAAGAAGGCAGTGTTAAAACCATGGTGGCAGAGTGGGAAGTAGCTAAGTGGAACCATACAAACTATAAAGAGATCTCTTTGTCCTGTTTCCTTGATTCCCACTGAGAGTATGAATGCTAGCAGCACTGCATCAGGTCAGTCTTTAGATGAGTTAAAACCTCCGAAGTCTCAAGGGTGTTTCATAACTATTCTGAGTGCTTTGTTCCCCTTGCTCCATTTAAAACTTCCAAGCTAGATTTGTGACCATTGGTCCTCTCTGTGCTCTCTGCAGCTGCTGCAGGAAGATTATTAGCTCTCTAGTCTTTGATTCCTTCAAGTGGTTTTAGGCTGCTGTTAGATCTGCCCTGGATCTCCTCGTTGTCAAACAGAACAAACCTGGCTCCTTCAGCTTCTTCTTACAGAGCCTGTGCTGTAGGCCATGCCCATCTGAGCAGCTGTTTGCTGGACCCTCGCTTGTGTGTTCTAGTCTCTTCTGAACTTGGCAACTCGGAATGTGATGGAGGATTCCGTGTGCAGCCTCCCTGACCTGCTGTGCTTTCGTTCTAATGAACACAGTCCCATGTGTGGTTTGCCCTGTGAGCAGTGAGGATGTGCCCTTGGCTCACACTGAGCTTGGCATCCCCTGTAACCCATGGATTTTTTTCCCTTGGGGCTGTTGGGGTCTGAGCCGTTTGGTTTTCAGTCTGTGCTGATGCTCAGGATTATTCATCCCAGGTGCAAAATCTGTAGTTTTATGAATTGGATTACTTACTACCACTTTTGAATAATTTCAAATGTTACATATTTGCCTTTGTAGTTGTATAATATGCTGTTTTCCTGCGTTCTAAAATATAAGATAGAATTGACCCTTTGAGTCAAATATAGTAAATTCTTTGAGTGTTCCTTCCCCTCTAGTTAGAACCTTTCTGTTTTCTGTACCTTTATTGCTGTTACTCATCCTGTCATGGCAAGCAGATGATTGTCGTATAATTTAGTCCTATTAAAGATGCAAAAAATTAATGTAATTCTTAAAGTATGTCTCAAATTAGCTTTGGTCTTTACCATAACCTCAGCATAAATCAATCTGCCGTACATTTTTTCTTGGAGTTTTTTGTGTAGTTGAAAAAACCTGTTGCCCATTTCTTTTGAGTTTGTTTCTGAAATTTATCTTTGACAGCAGGGAAATATACTTCCCATATTTTGAGACAGCATCTAACTGTTTAATAAGTGATAAGGGTCAGGGAAAGAACACAAATGTTAAAAAGGGGCAACTAAAACCTAGTCTAGTCAGGTTAGCCTAGTTAAGTTGTGTTGTGGGATTTTTCATAATTCAGGGATGTCAGAAGAAGCAAATATGTAAAATGTATATTTTGCCATATAAATCTGTCATTTTGAATGACAGTTTTGCCCAAAGTCTGTCCTTGTTTTCAAGTTCTTTCAGCAGCAGTTGTCCTTACCGTGCCAGGAGTAAGTTGGGTTCTGTTTCTGTCTGACTGCTCTTTAATATAAAGGATCATCTGACATGTGGTTAATGATTCCAGTGTAAGGATTGGAGTAATGCAAATAGATTTTACAGGAGACAATTAAAAATATTTCAGTAAATTCATCAAAACTATATTCCTAGTCCTAATCTAAGTATATCTTGCCTATATTTTTTCACATTCCAGTTCTGTTTTTTATTTTTAAATGTAGTGTTGTTTTTCCCTGTCAAATAGCTGACCATGCATTTGTCAGCTGACATGAGATGTTAGCAGTATTTGTGTCTGAAAAAGAACACCAGAAATCCTTGCTGCCCTCGGAAGATTGCCTCTAAATCTCATCTGTGCTGTACTCAAATATGAACATATTTGCTGCAAATGGTCTTTCACATGTCAGTTACTAAAAACAGCCTACAAGGTTAAAAAGCTTCGTTCTTCTGAAAAATAAAGAACAGAAGCAGGTAATCTCTGACACATCACTGTAAAATGATATCTATGCCCCAGTGTCACAGCAGAATTCTAATCTCCTGGAGTGTTCTCTTAAGTGTACAGCGCAGTTTTAAAAAGGACACTGCAACGTCCATGGTTTTATTCTTAAATGTATTTTTAAAATGCAGATAAATAATCCACCCACTTGTTATGTATAAAGGTGGAATATTTTGTTAGAAAGACATTAGTTAAAGAAACATAGATGTTAACCCTTGAGTTGTGTAGCATCAAGTGCTACTGGGACAATCACTGGAGATGTCACAGTTTTCAGCAGCATTTGTGAATTGGTTCTAGAAGTTTGATGTTAATGATACCTCCACAAGCAAAGCATTTGAAAACTTCAAAGCACATGATTCTTGGCTTAATTTAAGCCACTCCAGTTTCTGCTCTGAAAAGTGATAAAGCTAAAGAACTGGTGCTAAATGAATGGAAGAAATGCTGACCCTCAAGAGCATATTAAGGGCTTCTGAGTTATTTCAGAAAAAAGTAAAACTGATTTTTGGATCTTTTCTGAAGAAGCAGTATCAACACTCTGAACTGTGTATCATGCTTAAATCAGGCTTCCCCTTCAAGTCTTATAGACTTAGTCTGCTTTGTGTTTTTTGGTGGTGTTTTTTTTTTTTTTTTTAAATTTTTACCCCTATCACCAGTTGGTTTTTTGTAACTTAGCTGTGATTCAGTTGTTTTCCAAGTGCTGGTTGCTAGGTATTAAATTCTGTCTTTCCTATCATCACATGCCTTCAAAGTGACTCCTTGCCAATTGATGTGACTTCTATATTCTGTGAAAGATTTTTCTTCTCTCTTTTTTGCCTGCTCTGGAATCTATTTAAGAGGAAGAGTTTGTCTCAAGGGCACAGAGAGAATTGTTAGGAGTGGTGGGTGTCGCTCGATTCCATATGACATGGTACCGAAGATATCTCTGTATTACTGTTTCTTGTTAATGGAACATCTTTTCAGGTGGGGAGAACTGAATGAAAATGGCAAAGGAGCTCATGTATGTCTCTCTACATAAACATTCTTCGTCAGTCTTTCTTCTGAGTTCTGAACCATGACTGCTGTGTCTAGCCATCAAAATGAAACCTTTTGTGAATGGGTTGTGTTCTGTCATCTGGCTTTTGTGCAGAATTGCTTGCATGAAAAAGCATTAACATTATTAAACCGAAAACTTTGAGATGTAATGTTGTATCTTCTTAAATACTGCAGTATTCGGCATGCATGCAGTTCTTCAAATTGTTTTAACAAATGAATTTGGTAGGATATGAGTGCTTCCATTAGTTTCTCTCTCAGCCTTTCTACATCAAAGCATTGTTTTAATTATGTACTTGAATGACATTTTGCATTGGGGAGAGGGATTTTATTGTAAGCATCATCAACCCATTGATAACTTTTCTGTTTCATTACTCCCTCTCAGTGAATAACCTTCCACCAGTTCATTGTTTGGGTCTCAGTAATCCTGTTTGAAATTCTGGATTGTGAAATTGTGCTTCTTTGAGTTACAAACAGGAAAAAAGAAAATACTATTACAGAGTCTGTAGTTGATCATACTCTTAAAGATGATCTCTGAAGCAAGATAAAAATAGTTTCAGCTGGACATGGGGTAAAGTAGTAGTGTCTTAGGGTTCTTCTTAGCTACTTCTTTTATAAACACATTTTAGGGGGCGTAGATATAAAATCTTGTGATCTGCAGAATGTTTGGTTTAAGACTTTAATTATGGTAGCTTCATTGCCAAAAATCTGTGTTTGATCTATGTCAGTGACTAATGGGAAGGTAGTTATCTGTATTTTTAATTTAAACCTATTGTTCCCTGTCAGATCTGTTGTAGAATAGGCGGAAAAAGTTCGACTGTTGACAGTGGCTTTTCATTTGTTTTCGTCCACATTTACTTGATACATTCTTTTATAGATATGTCAGGGATTTGTCTTTTTTTAAAGATATGGATAGCTTCTTACTTGTGAAGCCTAACTCACATTTGTGTGCCTATGTACATGCATGAATCTGTTTATATCACTAGCATGCATGGGACATATTTCAAAGTGCGAGTATTTGTTTTTCAAAGGAATATGATTTTTGATGAAATTAATATAAAATATGTGGCTTAGTGTCATGAACAATTCTGAGGAGCAGAACCATTATACTTTTTTGTTGTTCCAGTCTGTTGCGGTACACAAATAGTTGTTTGTACATGTTTCCAGGAGCAAAAAGCATGGTCAGCATTAAAAAATGAAACAAGTAAATTCCTCTGTTCTGTACTGTCTAGCGGTTTTGCTTCCTGCTTATTCCGAGCTGTGCATCTCCTTGCCTTAAGATCCCCAAGTAGTGGATTCACATTTAAATTAATTCTCTGTATTTTGAGTACACTGTTGAATTTTGCAGCACTTCTGATAATGTGTAGTGTTTCTTGTTTCCCCTCTGAACTGAAGGCCCTTTAACAGTCTGCTCAGACAGTTGTGTCTCCTTTTTTCTGAAAATGCCTGTGGACATCTCTGCAGATACTGCCTGTCAGTGGTTTTGATTAGGCTGCCTTCTCCCATCAATAATCTCTGGAGCAGTAAAACAATTAGGAGATTAGGTAGATTATGTAAGTCACCCGTTTCGGTAGTTATAATTTTCTTTTCCTGTCAAAAAGATTTATGAAACTGTGCTAATTGCAAAGAATTTTGAGGCTTTGTAAGGATATTCAGTTCCATTATTTATTATTGATTCAAATGTGGCTGCTGATTTTTTGATACATTAAGGATGGACCCGGTTAAAAGTACTTGTGAGGTGCTACTTATATATAGTCCTCTCTGAAATCTCTAAGCAGTGGCCATCCATTCCATAGGAAACTGGACTCCAGTTCTGCTTTTGCATGTTGCATTCTGTAGCACAAGAGATGGATATGTCACAGCATTTCTGGATAGAACTTTTTCATTTAAAATACTGAGTTCTTAATGTTTTACATAGGAAAATTCAGTAGGATGGGCTGTTTGACGTGATAGATCTTAGGTTTTGTGCTGTTGCTGGCTTTGCATCTTCAGTTTGCTACATACTATATGTGCAAAATATTGAAGTAGTTTTGAGGACACTGTTAGAAAAAATTGCATGGGTGTCTTCTGCTTGAATAACCAGTTATTACCAATATTGATGTCTTTAAACTATCCTCATTAGTGCTTCAGTTTATATTAATTCACAGTTTTAATTCTTCCGTGCAATTTTTAAATCTGAAATCTTTTTTGTAGCTATAACAGCTACTGCATATTCCTTGCTTTTAGTTCTAGCAGTTCACTATATAGTATATATTCACAGAATTTTTCTTACTTGCCTTGGGAAAGTTTCCTGTCCCTCTTTGAGCATTTGTTTCCACCTAACAGTCTGGTTTTGCTGTGTTTATTCTGTGGTCTGTGGCTAAGGCATGTTATGTTAGCTGAGTGCTGGAAGGAGCTCTGCTGATGTTTGCCATGTGCTCGTTTACTCGTGCGTGATTTTTTTTTGTCTGCTTATTTTTACACACATTCAGTCTTGCCATCTCATCGTGTTATTTTTCCAAACCTGGATCTGTCTGCTTATTGGAAGTTTTGCATTGGAGTCATGCTAACATGGAACATTTATCTTGGTTGGTCTTGTGGCAAGCAAACTCTAGTTGTCTTTGTTTATCTAAATGATGGCCTTTCATTTATTTATTTTTAAAGGAAGCCTTTTTTTATCTGCATACCATATATGTCTAATTAGAGCTTCCCCACAGTAACATTCAAGTGGTTCTTGCTTCAGTGATGCTGAATGGTTTCATATAAACCATGAAGCCATCCTTTATCTGATCAAAAGATTGTAAAACAAATACAGAAGATTTCTACTTACATCTTTTTAGCTTGGATTGATTTGGTGATGCAGCTTTAACTGTACCACCGTACTGGTTCTGGCTAGGGATGAGTTAATGTGGTGTTTGTACACGGCTGTGTTTTGAACATGGTTGCTCCATCTACAGAAGCAGAAATGTGGCCTCCAGTGGCACTGCTGCCATGGGCTGGAAGCAGCACTGTGGAAAGAGGGTTAATGGAAGCTCAGATTCTTCTCCCACTGCATTTTACAAATCTTCTGTGAACTACTGTTCTGAGATGCTTTTTAGTATCAGCAGGCTATGAGTATCTGTTAGTACCTGTCGATTAAGTGTATTCTATTAGCTAGTTAGGACATGAGCCATGCTGAAACGTCATCTTTTCTTGTTCAAGCAGAATATTGTTAAAATATTGTCAGAATTTAAACTATTGTACCTTTTTAGTGTGATTAAGATCCCTTTTTCCCAGAAAGGCCTGATCAGTTTAGCTGACAAAGTGTTGGTGAGCACACATTGAGACAGTTACTTAACTTGTGTAAACTACACTCTATCACCATTTTTCATGAAAATATTATGCCTTATTTGAGAGTTCATTGTGTGTGTGTGGTTCTTCTGCATCTCCAACTTCACTGTAGCATCAAAAATATAACAAATAAACTGATATTTGAGTGTAACAGCTTAATGCAGAATGCTATTTTTGACTCTTCTTCATTTGTTTCTGCAGAATGACAGGACGGGAGTTTTTCTCTCGGTTTCCAAGCCTTTATCCTTTCCTTCTCAAGCAGTTAGAGGTTGTAACCAACACTTTGGACAGGTAAGATGATGTCTGAGAAAGCCTTGAAATACAAAGTGAAGTTGTATCACATACACACCCTAGTGCCGTTGTATACATCAGTGCTTCTTGAGATGATACAGTTCTAATGTTTTTGCTAAGGCTTTTTGCTTTTAACTTTGGCACATTGCATTAAGTCTCTGAAGATTGAACTTCTGTTGACTAATTAAGAGTTGCTGTGTTCTTAGGATCAGATGTTAAGGAACTTATATTTTTCAGGGAAACAGAACCCGGGTGTTTGAGTGTCTCACATTTAACAATGAGGCTTCCCAGCATGTTTAAGTGGTACGGGGTCATGAGCCTCAAGTAACACCACATGAACACTTTCCAGCCTGTGGCGCGCTGACTCTGGGGAAGGGCCTTGATCTTGTTTTAAAGACTCCACAAATGGTGGCTGAGAGCTCCAATTTGATCAATGTAGATGATACCATTTGGGATGACGCTGTTACCTCCAGGTTCATGAACTTTGAAAGTAAACCACTGCTGGCTTTGTTTTTTTTTTTTTAAATGCTATGATATAAACTGTGGAAGTTGAGCAGCTGATTTATGGACGAGGTTCAGCTGACTGTTTAATGGGCCTAAGTTGGATGCTTGGAAGCATGAATTTCATCACTCATTCCATGTTTTGCAGTCTCTCCTCTAAGAGGAGAGGTTGTGTATATTCTGCGCAGCAGTCCGCTCTATCTGACATTATAAAAGGTGACAGTGTCATCACTAGCAAAATTTGGCAAGTTTTTCAGTTGAAAAAGATTGAAGGCTGCTCTCTGAAATGTTGGTCTTAAATGCTTTTTCAATGTGGATTAAGACTTTTGTCTTATTATTAGTTGTTAAATAAATCAAAAAGTATTGAATTTAACTTGGTTTTCTGATTGTTTTTGCTGTATGAATAGTAGGCCCTTGGTGTCAATGACAAGAACTATTCTTTAGTAAAATGTCTTATTTACTAAACACACATTTCCTTTCAAACTGATAAAAGTACTTCTTATAAACCACTTTTTTGTAACTCAGCTCTCTCAGTTTCCCAGTTCATAGAGAAACATTATCTGTGCAGGTTTTTTACTATTATTTAAAAATGAAGGCAGCTCACTACATTTGGGAATAAAGGAGGCTTGGAATAATGCAGGAAGGTGAAGGCAATACAGCCATGAGTGTCTCCATTAGAGGGGTTCCCTGCAGAAGAACTGGATGCCATGTTTGATCCCAGCAGTGTGTGCACTCCCCTGTAATGATCAGCCTAGGATAACTCCTTGACCCAGAGATGCAGAAGGCTATTTTGTGGGGAAGAGGCTCAAGACTAGCATGGAGGAGGATGCTTTTTTCACATGCTTTTTTCACCTTTTTATTTAGTGAAGCTGAAGAGTTGAAAATCCATCCAAGCCTGTTTCTTTTGCTTTTAATCCTGGGAAGACTGTATCCATCTCCAATGGATGGCTCTCACTCAGCCCTCAGCACAGCACCGTTTGTCCCTTTTATTATAAGGTATGGTGATTTTGTAGTTGTTTCTTATGTGATGCAAGTTCTTTCTTGAGTCTTTGGATTTTTTTTAATAAAATGCCTTTTTAAGCTTCTCTTCAGTTTTAATCCTTAAAGGAAAAATTGGTATGCATTGCTTGGACTTTCCTATATTATTAATACTTGTTTTGTAGTATTAGAAATAGAAAGATTATTGATTTATGCAAATCGTTGTATGACTTCTTTGTAAATCTTCATCTGCAGGTGCTGTATGGCATAACTGCGAGGGTAGATTAAAACTGATGAGCTTGACAGATTTTAGCAATGCAAGATTTGCTATACAAGCTTCTGATAGGTTTTTTTAGTCCTGCAGAATGATTGCTTGCAATACTTAAATGTAATGTCTGATAGATAGATTTGCCCATGTGTGTATGTATCTCTTTCCACATCCATGCATGAATATACCTAGCCAGATAAAGATGGATCCGTCCTTTATCTAACGTGTTTCTAAGATGACTTTTCAAATATTTATGCCGTGTAACTTTCATTTATATGGTGGTTACAAGAAGATACTCAACAGATAGTTTGCTACTCTATATGCCTCCTGTTTGGGATTAGAAGCCTCCTAAGGGAACCAGGGCTGTGGTGGTGGGTAGGGAGCGATGAGCATCGCTGGTATTTGAGAGGAACTCTTGCTTCTGTGTGAAAGCTTCAGTGCAGTAGGATGAAAAACTTCTGTGCTTAACTTTGCTCGTCTAGTAGTGAAACAAGACAAAGTTGTTATCCTAAGATCTTTCAAAAATTTTTCAACTACTGTTTATGTTAGAAAATAGCATCTCTGTCTACTTTTTCCACAGCAGATGTGATGTTATTTCTTGCCTTTTAAGATGTTTTATGAATTCTCAAGAATAAATACTAATTACCATTTCTTCTGAAAGGAAAAAAAATGTGTAGTAGAAGTTTTTAAATACACTGTAATTAACAAACCTGTTTGGCTTTCTGCCCATGTCTGAATCTTAAATGCTTTTTGGGGAAATGTTTAAAACTATTTGTTATATCAATAATTGGCTGTGTTTTGATGCCTTTATTAATGCACTGGAGATTGCTTGGTTTTTTGTGGGGTTTTTTTGTTTGTTTGGAGTTTTTTGGTGTGGCATTTGTTTGTTTGTTTTTAATGTAATATTTCAGCATCATTTTGGTTATTGCTAATAGATTAACTTTTGATAAGCTTTTGGTTACAGCTTTTTAGTTTTGTCTTTGTTTCTGTTATGACCACTACTTTTTGCAGGGTACGTACACCAGCAAAACAACCTTCTGCACTGAGCTACCTTATTATCTTGAGGTTATTTAAATTCATTTAGAAGACGTGCAGGGAGAACCCCAATAAAATCTTTAAGCTAAGAACCTGGAATATTTAAGGATGTACTGTTGGACCTACTTTCCTTTAAATGTGTTCCTAAAGAGGAATGATGCAGCAGGTAAAGATGGTGTTTTCTACGTTTTCTTTCCATTGATTTTGGTAGTAAATGCTGTGGATGCAGGTGTGAAAGTAGCATAAAATTACTACATATTTGTGACAAAAAAGCTGTAGGTGCATGTACAGATTTGCATTTTCTCTCTTGTTAGTTAGCAAAGTATTGAAATTCTTATGGTTGCTGGGGGACAATTACCTGCAGAGGTAAATGTATTTATGATGTAGCTCAGTGTGTTGAAATATTGGCTGTATGTCTGTCTACAATTCTGACACCCTTGTTCTTTGAATGCTATGACTGTTTTCTGTTCATTCTGACTGCATTTGTTAGAATATGCAGGCATGATTTATTTTGGTAAAACAAATACAATCTATTTCCCTTTCTATTTTTCATATGCAATAGCAAATGAACAAAAATAAAATCGTTTCCTATTCATTTGGTTTTTCCTCAAAAGGTGGTAATGAAGGTTGTTGTGAAGTAACTGATTAGAGAGGATCAAAGAGAAGGTCTGGTGCCAAAGGCCCTGTGTACCAAGTCATTAAATTGTGTATATAAATTGTTTCTTTGAATTGCTCAGTGCAGTGTTGTGTTCTATAGCATCTGCACATACCTGTAATTACATGGTAGTCCAATTACAACATCTAGTTGCCATGCCATACCATCCCTTAGCATGAGGTTTTTGTTTAGGATGCTGTACCAGTGTCAGGGAAGGACAGAGCCACACGGTGAGGAGAGAGCAAAGGTGAATGTGACCCATAACTGCTCCTAATACCCCTTCCAGGGCTCAGCCCACAGGCAAGTGACATTCACCTACTGCGCTGAGAAGATGAACAGAGTATTGTGTTTGCAACCAAATGAGCAATTCTGTGAACAAAACTGCTTGAGGAAAAAAAATTCAAGTTGGGCTTTTGAAAAGTTTTACTAAAGCTCGAGTGGAATTTTCCATCTAGTGGGAGTTGTGCTGTGGTTGCTCTGACCGTGCCGAGATTAATTGCACAATATGAGCACGATTAAATGCTGCAAGGACAAATCTCAATCTCTGCACACAGTTGTTACTCCCTGTTGAAACAGGACATTTGGTTACCTATCTGCAGCTCTATTAAGCTATTTTTCCCCCTGCAGATGTTTTATTTGGAAGGGAACACTTTGATTCACAACTTATTACCTCACTTTTTATTTTTTTTAAAGAGCTAGATAGGTCTGTTTTAATGGTTACTTTCTAAGATGAAAGAATGTACAGCATGTTTTTGATTAACAAGGGAGGTAATCGGGAGGTAATGTTTTAAGTATGAAACAAAAACATAACCTCCCTTTTGCCTCCCTCTCCCTTTTTCAAAGACCTGTAATCTCTTCAGAATGATCTAGAATTGAGTTACCTTATGTCCTCTTACACCATGGCATTGACAGAGTGTTTGTTTAGTGTTAAATGTTCTGGGCTGAAGGCTCTGAAGGAGTAAAATGGGTATTGCGTTATTAACTTGAATACTTTTTCACTAATGGAAGTCAAGCTCTGTTTAAGAGTGTGACTTCTTAATATTTTAGAAAGTTCTTTTTTTAATTAGATTTAAAAAATAAATATAAGGCAATATAAGGTTTTAAAACCTTGTTGGATGTATGTGTCTTGGCTTCCCCTTGACAAAACTTAATTTTTCATGAAATTTCCTCTTTATAACTTCAGCAAATAGACAGATTTCAAAGCAACGCTGCTTCTAGTTGTATTATGTTGCAAGAAATGTGAACATCTTTCCATGAAATTAACAGAATTATGAAATAGACACTGTTTCCTTGGGCAGAATTTTGTAATCTGTGACGTGTCTTTGTGCAAAATGGAGGAGCTAAGTTCCCAAGTGCCGTGATGCTGTTTCCAGTCAGGGACCAGGGTGGGTGGCAGTGGGAAGCACTTAACAGCTGTCCTCTTTCCCCTTCTACCCTTCTCCATCCCCCACTCTGGACCCATCGGGTTCTGGTTTTGCACTTGAGAGCTTGTCATTGATGTACAAGGATAATCACTGTGACCATTAATTAATGAGAGACACTAAGATGCAAGAAAAACTAAACCGTGTGTGGTGAGGAAAAGTTTTCTGTGGGATGGAACATTTTCATTTTTTAATAAAAAAATTAAAGAAACCTGTAGCCATTTCTAACAGAGGCTTTAGGGAAGAAGAGGGAGAAAATTCTTATTATCTATGAGTTTTGGAAATAGATTGATCAGGGTTTATTTTAGCTTCCTAGCAAGTAGAGCAGCTGACCATGAATTCTGAGGCTTTCTGTGAGTTTCAGTTGTGTCTTACTATTTCATAAATGTGAGAGAGATCACTTCTTAAGGAAAAGGACTCAAATGTAGTGATATTAATATTGCAGAAGGTAGTGTGAATTTAGATTTTCACCAATCAGAAATGTTATTTGCGTGTAGGCTGGTCGTTTGAAAGTTATTTTTTGTTGACTTCTGCCTATAAGTTGATTGCTCTGTATTGTGTTTAATTATGTTAAATTATAGCCAGTCTCTTAGGTGACTGGTTCTGTTCCACTATAGGCCTGTGACAAAGTCTGTATGGGCTTCATCGGAATGGGTCTAGGGTGAGATGGAATAATAAAGAAACAAAATTCAAATGTAAAATCAAAAGTTTCTGTGAGACTTTGCAAGAAGTTGTAAATTTTAGATTTAATAGACAGCACAAGAAACAGGCAAATGGTGACATTCTAGTAATAAGATATTCTCAGTTTGTTTCAGCAGAGCTTGGTGGAAATAATTCATGTATGTGTATTTTATAAGCTGAAATTGCTGTTTGTATAAGTTTAAACACAGATTCACTGGTGTTTGTTTTGTTTCACACATGTACACTTACATGTGTGGGTTTAGTACATCATCCTGTTATCTGGCTTGAAAGCGGCCATCTGATTTTTCTGTAGGCTGAGCACTAGAATCTTTTGGGAAGTGGCCAAACAAGGTAGCTGACTGTGCTAAGTACTTCCTCTGCCCTTCTCCTCTTTTCCCTGTATTTTAGTGTGGCATGGCAGCAGTAGGAGAATTAATGTTAAAACTTCCCTGGTTTCAGCTGTCATTTCTGTATGACTGGGCATCTTACCAGGGGTCTGATAAGGAAAGAGCTTTTCTGGGAATATCTTTTCATATTAGATTAAAAGAACTACATGTGTTTGTTGCAGCCTTGTTGTATTAAAATAGCTGCTTTTGATTGCTGTTGTTTATGAAAGCAGCTTCCTGGGTTCCATTATCAATTGCACATCTTCTCAGTCCTTGGTCTCTGTTTTTTTAATTTCTTTTGGGGTTTTTTTTAGTTCTTAATCTTTGTTTAGTGTAACTGCTTAGCATTGTAACTGTCTGCAAATACACTGCATTATTTGGAGTCCCTGTGAGACTGGGAGCAGGCTCTGACTCACTGGAATGCCCTGTCCTTTTTGAGGAAGCTCATGGGGCTGACCAGTCATTGAAAGATGACAGGTATCCTTTTTAGTGTGGGCAAGGTTCCCAAAACATGGGCTGGCCTAGACATTTGGAGGAAGGAGGCAATGTGCACCCCCAAAGCATACATTGTTTTAGATTTTTATGATATTAAATCTCTTGCTTGGCATCTGAAGTGGAAATTTTGCATAGCTGGGGGAGGAGGGAAGGACAGGAATCCCTTTCCCCACTGAGCTTATCACTAGTGAATTGGGAGTGCCTTGGAAGTCTTCCATTTCTGCTTAGTCTATTCTTTGTGCAATCCTGATTGCATAGTGATTAATACTGATCTGTAGAAGTATTTATGAGTCACTGTAAATATTTATTAATAAGAAGGGTTTCAGTCTTTTTCTTCCCTTTAACAATTTTAAATAACAAATTGTAAACAGGCTGTATTTTTTTTTTTCCAATTTGATTAAGTTCAAATTATAATGCTAGAGAAGAATTCAAAGGGCTTGATTGGCAGTAGGCTGCTCAAGACCCTTTGATCTACTAAAACTCTCTATTCATCTTGTACATTCTTTACTGTATTCCTGTCTTTCCTCTGAAACTGTAGACAGATGTGTCATATCCAAGTGGTGCTGATGGGAAATAACACAGCCTTTAGGTTTTTGTTATTAATTTCTTATTCCAGTTTTCACTATGTTCATCAGTCACTGGCAGATTATTGTCTGAAGCAGTTTAGGAAATACAAACTGCAGGGAGCTGTCAGGTTCACGGGGAATAAAGGGTGACATCTAGCAGAGAGGCATTCATGAGCACTGAGAGTAACTCTCTTTTTCCAGTGCTACAGACTCCTGAAGAGGACCAGTGGCTGAGGTCCTGGGTTAAAATTTGATATATGTTGAATTTGATGTATACTTACTTGAAACATGATCCAGTAAAAAATATGACGGGGTACTGAACTGCCAACATATGATTGGTGAAGTAATTTTTTTTATTCATTTATATACTTTAAATTAACCAGTAAGTACTCTGCTGGTCAAGATAAATATCCAAAAAATAACATTTAGCTTATTCTGGAAAAGTATTTGCAGGAAGGAAAATGAAAATGGAGAGAAATAATGTGTTACCTATCCAGAGGATGATATGGGAAACCAAGTATAATGATATTTTAAAAAGCCAGTGTTTTTTAAAAAGAACAATCTGAGTTTGAGAAGAGTCAATATTGGGAACGCTTTTTAGCAATGGGCTACATACTTTTGGTGAGACGGCTGAAAGGGAGGTGTCTTTGAGAACCCAGATCCTTTGAATGTTTTCATGGGTCTGATATGTTTTCTAAATTGCTCATATTGCAGTTTTGCTTACAATCATCTGAAGCTTTGAAAATCATCACAAGGTGCTGAGACCTAATCTTTCTATTCAACATCCCTTTCACAGAGTTCAAAATAATGATAGAGTTGCTAAGACAGAAATTAGTCTTTGTTTTGTTTTTTTTCCCCAACTGTTTGGATAGGAAGTGGCATATTTTTCTTTGTTATTCTGCAGTTGTGAAACATCATAGTAGCTATTCACAAATTAACAAAGTAGAAATATGGTTGTGAATGACATTGTCTTTTACATGATCTGGAGTTCAAGAGCAGTTGTTTTTTTCTCTGGAGTGCTGTGAACCAAAATGGAGGCTTTACCCTCATGTAACTGCAATGATGGTTAAATAAACCTTGAGGCTTCCTACCTAGACAAACTCTGAGATTTCTTGATGGGAATTCAAGAACAGATGCCATTTAAATTGTGTCAGCATGTTCTATAGGAAATCTCCATTTGACAAGAACATATTTCTGTTTCTCTGAAGTTTATACCCTGTATTAGTAATAGTTTTTGTAGACTCAGATGTTAGCAATCCTAGGTGTTTTGGCTTGCTGAACCACAACAATTCAAGTTTCTGATGTTGATTCAGCTTGGTATCAGTTGGCCACTTGTTTACATTAGCCTGGACCTTGGTGACAAGAAGAGAGAAATGTCCATAATTTTTCCTTAGAAAGCTCTTGGTAACATATGGAGAAACAGCTCCTGGCAGAACTTGTGGACAGCTTTCACAAATAAAAGCCTGTGTGCTTTGCCTACATACTTTCTGCAGTATTTATGGCTCCTTTGCTTCATTAAGTGCTTGTGTGGAAAATACTGCCCTTACAAAAACATAGGGTTTTATCTTAATTGCCGAAGCTGGAAGAATAAAATACTTAATGCAGTGCATAAAGAGACTAAAAGTTTGGGCAACCATTAACTTCACTTTAAAGGAAATAGATAAGAAATTAGAGGTTTATTACTGCATAAATAATGTGAAATTAAATTTGGCTTGTTTCTGTCCATGGTTTTGTTCAAACATTTCCTAAGCTACATTTATGTGTGGGTGGTAGATCTAAAACCTCCAGCAAACTGTTGATAGTTCTGTAATATTTTCCTACTCTTCAGGTAAATATTGAAAAGCTATATCAAATCTCAGGCATTTCTAGGGTTTTTTTTTATCTTAATCTTAAATTGAAGAACAAAAATTATCTTCAGACGAATTACAATACAGGTTCCACAGAGAAATAAGTTTATAAAATGAAATGCTTTGGATACTTAAATTGCTAAGAAACATGAAAAAACAAAATGGAAAATGATTGTGTTTCCTTAAAAGAAAAACAAACCAAGGAAATGGTTTTTGAACGAAATGAACAAAAGAAGCTGTAGGTACATGTGTAGCAAATTGCCATTGGTATTGCAGGCAACCTTACTCTCCCAGTAACAAATAGGTACTGTCCCGCTGATTCATCTACAGTATAAGAAGTCCAAATTACTTAATTGTGTGGAAGCATGAGTATTATTTTTAATTCTATTTTTGGACCTCACTTAGCTTCGAAACATGTCACACTGCATTTGAAGTTGCTAAAGGTATGCCTTTAGGAGATAATTTGAAGGGGGGAAAAATGAACTAGTGTATAATCATGAGGAATGCATGCGATTCTCTTGATTCTTGATAGCAAAACTCGTAATAGTAGCTGAATCTGTTGCTAAGTACTTTTCTCTCTGATCTTTGACCACCATCCATGTTTTCCTTTGCTCTGATTTCTTGGTTTTAATTCTTGCTTTGGAACTGATGACATAACTTGGATTGTATAGCTGTGTCACAGAGGAAAGGCAAAATCTCCCTCTCATACTATCTACTGTGTTTATACAGAATCAGACAGAAGACTTACCACAATTTTTTTCTTAGTCATCTAGGACCTTGTGGCACGAGTAGCTTGAGGATTTAAAGGGTACCATCTGTGTGATTTTTGTTTATTTATATTTTTCAATCACTTTTATCTTTTAAAGGCTCTGGTGGCTGTTAGAATGCTTTAACGTGCAGGCAGAGGCGGCTGGTTTGAATTGCAAGGCCTTTCCTGCTTCATGCTGCACTCTTCTCCCAGGCTCTTTGTGGTGGTGGTGGGGTACTTGGTTTGACTTAGAGGCTCAGAGGCCCCTTTTGCTGGACATTGACTGTTTCATTAATAAGCAATGACACTGTTAGTAATGCACAGATCATGTGGCAACAGCCAGTAAAACCTGGAAATAGACATTCCTCTCCTTGTTAGTCCTTCTAACAACTGTAAGAATTATTTAATGTAATGAACATATTTTCAGCAAATTAATTCTACTCATTTTTGTCTGTGACCTTTATCTAAAAGGTAATCCTGATTTGTGTTGTTAATTTGGGAAATACGAAGTCTATGGAGGGGGAGAAATAAGAAAGGATGGAAAATAAGCCCATAGGAAACACCTGTGGATTTGTTTTTTCTTTTTTTTTTTTTTTCCCAGAAGAGGCTTAAGACATTATTATTTACAGCTAGTGTTCTGTTGTTTGTAGCCAGAGTAATAAATTAGATTCTTTGATGTGTGCAGAGGAGTATGGAATCTTTGTGCCTTATGAGAGTTGGTCATAAATCACATCAGTTGGGAGGGTGGTTCAGGATCTAAGTGTTGAAGCTGGAACGGAGCAGTGGAAATGCATTGAATTGAATCTATGGTTACACAGAGCGAAACCTTCTCAGATTTATTGACTTTTGTTCTTGATCATGGACTGTTTCAAGTAAACATGTTTACATCCAATTCCTCATGCACCTAGATAAACAGTACTGAGTTCAAGGTGAAATACTACAGTTGTTAATAGCCCTCAGGATTGAATAGAAGTATATCACATGAGGGTTTTGCAAGTTTCATTCTTGTTACTGCCTTGAAGTATAATAAAATCAGGTTGGCATAATGTATGTTTTTACATTTTAGATAATTCCTAGATTTTAAAGTCTGCTTATATCACAGCTACGTGTAAGGGTAGTGTCACATACTTGAAACACTTCCCCCTGCCACCCCAAAGCACCTTTCAAATCACAGGAGATGGAACAGTTTTAAATGCAGCTTTGCACACACATCAATGCTGTCCAAATGGATGCAAGACGCCATTGCTTGTATTTTCTGCAGAGGATGAGCCTGCAGCAGATCTGTGTTGTGCTGTTGCCAGGTGAAGCTCAGAGAGTCTGGATGGTGAAGTGCAGTGTTTGGAGGTCCTTTTCTGCCAGAGTCCTGACAAGGCAACTGCCGTCACACAAATGAAACTCATCTCAGGGATGGCAGTGTGCTAAACTGCTGCAGAAGGAGTAACCTGAATAGTTTCATAGCCTTAAAATGCTTCTTTCTTAAGCTGCTGAGTTTTGCTGCAGATACAAACTATGTTACTATAATTGCCAGAGTTGTGCAATAATACTTCTTGATGCAGTTTGTGAGATTGCTTCCCATAATGGTTGCTAAATTCAAGATGAAATAAGTTTTTAACAATATGGATAGTAAACTCAGTGTTGAGGTGTATGGTTTTGAGCTTGGTATAACTATGAGCAAGAAATTGCTAAATTTGGTTAGAATGTTATTTTTCTGTTGCGCAGTTATTTTATTTGCATTCAGTCTTTTTATCCCTTTTTGAGAATTGATCCTGTTTAGTTTTATTTACAGGTGAGAGGTTAAATATAAGTGGGATCCAGTAAAAATCAAAACTCTCTGTTGTAGGGTGCTGCTAGAGGATGGAAAAACTAGTATATGTTTTGACATTCTCCTGGCAAACTCCTTGCATGATTCAGGAATGAAGCCAAGTGCCTTCAAAACATGAGAGATATACACCTTAAGTGCCTTCGGGGTATGTAGAAGTTCAGGGATAGGTCAGTAGTGGGCACTTGGAATGACATCTGACATATGCATGAGAAAGAAGAAGTATTTTTGAAATATTATCAGTTTCTTGCTGAGGGGTGGGAATTGGAAGCAACTGATTTTCTTTAAGTATTAGATTTAAAAATTAAATAAATATTTTAAATAAATTAGAAGAAACAGAAAGAATCTTAACCCCCTCCCAGATTCGCAAAGCTATTTGTTGATGTGAAATACCTTCCATGTGTTCCCATACATGTTCCTATAAAGCAGATACTTCATTGTTCCTAAACTTTAGTGATGCTTTTGTTCCTCAGTATGGACTTCGTAGGCCTCCTGTTCTCAGAGTTCCCATGGAGGTATGAGGCCCTGTGAGTGCCCTGCACCCTGTGTGGCAGCCTGTGAGTGTGAGAAGTGTGCAGGAATGTACAGCAGGTGTGCAGGACAGTGACAGGCTGGTGGCTGGGTTGCCCTTCGGGCTGGTAGAAGTTGTGGGATTGCATTTCCCTCAGGCACAGAAGGTTGCAGAGCCGGGTCCATGGTGTCCTGAGGGAATTCTCCATGACTGGACACTTGTGTGGTTGCTCTGCAGGAGGACTTCAGGCAGCTGAGAAAGTTTTGCCTGTAATGTGAAACTATTTTCTTCTCTCTAAATATAGAGCAGTCACTTCTATTTTCATAATAAATTTGATAAAATAATAGAGTGGAACAAAATTTGGCATGTAAAATACTGTATCTCCATATATGTAGGTGCATGTGTTTTAAGTTTTTGATGTTCTTACAAGACAAAAAAGTTAAAGACAGGTTATTTCAAAGTGTGTGGTAATTCATTGCATTGAGTTGGAGGAAAAAACCCCTCTTGAAACATGTAGTGTTGGAAAGTACCCTTGCACAAGTTAGAAGAAACTGGAATTTTACCCATTTTCCACTCCTCCTGTGAAAACATGTCAGATTCCTTGGGATCTGTAAAAGGTCATAAATGAAGTTAAGAAAACGTGGTTCGGCAGAGCTGAACGAATGGTTGCAGACAATCACTTCTTAGGTTTCAGTTTACTGTGAAGTAGAATTAAAATGTTTTGTTTTATTTGGTTTTTTTTTTTAAGGAAGTTCTTTTAGGAATAGCCAAATTAAATTTCTTCTTATGTCTTGTCAATACAGATTGAAGCTTTTCCCTATGGCAGAGCTTCTAAAATAGTGACTGCTCTGCTTTAGCATCCTGTTCTGAAGGATGGCCTGTCTGTGAAAAGGAAATGTAAAGATGGTCTTGGTAAAAATCACAATAGAACATACAACCTTATTTGCAAGGGTGAAAATTGCCTCAAAAACCTGTTGTTCTGGGGTAGTTTCTCCGAAGGAGATCTGTATCTTTCAGGCATGCCATGGCATAATATATCTATTTCAGTTAAGACTGTTTAGTTTCTTAATGTTCAAAACCCTATTAGTTTGGTTACTGGTTCAAGAGGGAACCTGTTCTCTGTATTTCTTTTGTGTGAACTAAAGTAAACTACTACTTTGAGTATTGATTTAAATTTGCTGGAGATACTTGAAAATTTAGAATACCTTTTAATTTCTTTTAATTTTTAAATATGTAGGCATGACACTGCAGGGGTTTTTTTTGACTTTTGGGTTGGTTTTTTTTTTGGCAGAGGTCAAAATCATTTTGGCAGGGGATAATCTCATCTACACGAGATTGTGTAAAGTGAAAATACATAGGAAGCAAGTTAGGAAAGGGATGAGAGTATTGAGTAGGGAAGGCTATCTTTCGAGTCATCACAATCATCAGGGCATAACTTCAGCTGTACTGCATTTTCCATCACCTAAGACATTTGACCTTTTGTTATCTAAACCCTGTAGTAGTTTTCTGGATGGCTGAATTGTACCTGCATTACCAAAATTGCCACATGGAAGAATTGCTGGCTTCGAAAGACTTTGCCTAATCTACTGAGCTGATTAAGGACTCATCTTACTCGTGTCTATTCAGTCTACATGCTACTGAAGTAGTTAGTACATGACTGGTTAATGTGTTACTGTTAGCACATTCTATATGTATTTTCATGAACCTACAGCAAGTTGTCAAAACCTTAATAACATTAAGAGATGAAAGATTCTTTTTGGCATTTCCTTTATATAGAGTCTTTCATCTTAGCAGTTAATTTTAAATAAAAAGTGATTTTCCTTTAGCTATTGTATTGGTTTGGCATGAATGTTAAAAACCAATTAGTGATCTTCTTTAAAACTGACAGCCAGATTGGCCAATGGCATGCAAGGGTACACCCCTGGGACACACAGCTTAGAACAGGTGAATTTGGGGGTGCTGCCCTCTTTCGCTGTGGGCTTGCCATGAGGTAACATCGAGGGGGGCAGCAGCAGGGCCCGGCTCAGGCCCCACTGCCCCGGGCAGCCGGGCCAGGCCCAGCTGGGCTCTGCTGCTGCTGCAGCCCTGGCGGAGCCGTGCCGGGCCCTGGATGCCGGCAGAGAAGGGGCAATCACGGCTGCTGACATCCGGCCGATCCCTAAGGCCTGCCCCTGCTACCGGCCGGGCTGGGGGGAGATGTCCCCCCCACCTTCCCAGGCCCCTGGGAGCATCTCTGAGTTTGAGCCACCCTCAGCTGAGAGCCAGGGGTGGAGGGGGAAGGCATCCCTCCGTCTACTCAACCACTGAGACCCTGGCTGCTGCTTTCTGAGCTTTGCTACCCCAGCATGGCTCTGAGACTTTCACAGTTGCCGCTTGGCAGAGATTACGTGGCCATGTGCAGGCCTGGGCAGGAAATGTTAACTCTTTCCTAACACAGACTGAGACTTTTTGAAACCCTGACCTTTCTCAAAGAGAGAGGAAAGGCCAAATTGGAGATATGCAAAGGGACCATATGAAGATACCAAGGTCAGTAAAGGAAGAGTGATTATTTAAGTAGAAGAGGTGACAAGCTGCCTTAGTTCTAGGCTGAAAATCTCCTTGATTTTGTGGTAACAGACTGTAATATTCCTTTAACTCGTGGGCTGTGAATGGGGAGATGATTTTGTGAATTTAAGCAAAGTGGTCTGTGATTTTGCTGAGTGGATATTGAATTAGAAACTGTAATCTAGTGATCCTATGAGATGTTTGAAGCCTCGTCACCAGTGAAGAATGAGAAATCCTTTGTTGTGGAGCTGTGCGTCTTTAAAAGGTGAAACCCCATGTGTAAGTCCATGGCCCATATGTAGTCATGGGAAAAGCTGCATGTTTGGGAGGCCACAATTGCAGGTTCCCAGGCGGGCTGCTTTTTTGGGAGCAGGAAGCCACAAACAGACTGTGTTTCTTACCATAGTGATAGGAGAGACTTGTCTCTCTCAAAGACTGAGTGAAAGACTATTTTATAAGTGGTACTGACTTGGAGTTCTGAGTTCTGTCTCTTTACATTGTTTGTGGAAAAGTAAACTGTTGGTGGGGGGGAGGGGAGTGCTTTTGAAAGGTTTCATTTTTTTTGTTCTTCTTTTAGTGTGTGTTAATAAGTCTAACTGTTTTTATCTTTAAGTTAAGCCTGTTTTGCCTTTTTTCTAATCCTGTTCCATGGTAGAAAAACATTTAGACCACTACACTAAATTTAGCAAACAAAATTTGGCAAATGTGAAACCACTACAGATACTAATTATAAATAATGGAAAATTATTTTCCAATATGTCTTTTATTTCCTGCCTTTTAATGTGTTTTAAAAACCGCTGGGGCATTTGGCCCAAAGTTCAGTAGACACCATGTTGTGTCCTCATAGAAACATCCAATTAACAACATGGAGATAACAGTTTAAGTCAAACGCATAATACATTTAAATGCGATTAAGTAACATAAACATCCAGAAAGATGCTACAGGACTATATGCATAACTGTTTAATAGCATCAATGCATTATTTCCTTTTTTGTTTTTTCCTTTATGTAAACACCAGAACTTGTGAATGAAAACAAATCCTCTGGCATAGCTCTAGTATGACTTATCCTTCACTACTGAGAAGGCTGTATGTTGGATTTGTGAGAAATAGGTTTTAGTTTTTGTTGCATTATCCTTTGTGCTGTTTGAGGCAGCCCACGATTGCACTATCTCTGCTTTTTCCAGGTGTGGGCACTCCCCCGTGTACCGCTGCCGGGAGATGTCCGGCCGGGCCCTCGTTCCCTTCGTTATGGCCAATGAAATTCCACACACGGTGCTGGCCCTGCTGCGGGGGCTCCCAGACTCTGCCACTCACGGCATGAGACAGAACAGTGTTCATGGAACCCTACTGCAAGTAAGCTGGGGAGGCTTCTTTTGCCTTAATTTGTTTTTCTTTTGTGAGGGGTTTTTTTTTGTTTTGTTTTTTTTTTTTACTGTGGGGGTTTTTAAAAAAACTTTTGGTCATACTTGACAGCTATATAACTTACCATGAGTTGTGCTTAAC
This sequence comes from Donacobius atricapilla, assembly GCA_013397315.1. Lineage (NCBI taxonomy): Eukaryota > Metazoa > Chordata > Aves > Passeriformes > Mimidae > Donacobius > Donacobius atricapilla. The sequence goes on along the minus strand of WBMY01008048.1, from coordinate 90,688 downwards.
ATTCACACGTTATCAAAACATACATGAAAGACTACTTTTGCGTTGATTCTGTCAGGTGATAAATGTGGAATGCACATTTCAGCTGTCATTTGAAGGCGGTAAGCTGTAAGTAGTAACATTGACATTTCATGTAATGTTTCATCTCCAGAGATTAGAGTGCTTTAAGAGCAAATATCCCTATCTGAACGTATTTACAGAGAGATCTGTGTGACTTGCCCAAAATGACTGAGCAAATCTGAGGCAAAGCTGAACTCCATGCACCAATAGCATTGTATATATATTCAGACTGGCTGTTTGCTTTTCCTGCTACAGCAACAGCTTCCTGTCAATGTGCTGTACAAGTTGTGGTAAGCTTTATACTGCTGTCTTCTGGAAACATTCTGGAGAACAGCTCTCTTATCAGAAATTTCTTCATTCTTCATGTATCATTCCCCTGGTTTATGGCAGTCAGTTCACTGTGTTTCATTTTTTAGCTATCGTGGTAATAAGTTACTGATTTTTATTGCCTGTTTTTCACAAGCAACCCTCCAACAAAGCCATATTGTACATGATCAGCTCTGTTGGTCCGTCTCAGTTGGCAAGCTTTATAGGTGCTCGTTCCCGCTGTAAGCTGTCTGTTGGGGTGTGTATGGCTGTTTTGATTTGGTTTTTAATTATATGTTTTCCCACATATTATTTCCCTTTAAAATCAAAACTTTCAGGAAATCTAGGAAATGAGTGGAGTCCCTCTAGAGCTGTTAATGTCAACTTTACCTGTAAAGGGGTTCAGGCAGTTGAATCTGGATTTGGATGATGGTTGGTCCCAGTGAGGGGGTTTGCAGGGTGTGGGGTGGGTTCCTGCTCTGAAAAGCAGCCAGTACACCTGATACATGCAAATGATTGGACCTGTGAGCTGCTGTGTCTGTGTGGGAAGGGGGAGATTGCCATCCTCAAATTATCTGTGCAGCCCTGCTGTGTCACAGCTCCTGAAGTGTTAGGAAGAGAGAATTGTTCCAACAGTGAGAATGCTTTCTCAATCCAAAATTATTATAAATCTACTCAGGAGGGTGTGGACTGGCAGTAGTGTATAGAGTTAATTGCCTTCTTTTCAGTTACCTGGAAAAAAATGATAATAATAAATAATAATAGTGGAGAGTAGATATGAAAGAGCCCAAAGGATGATTGAGTTTTTAATTCAGTATTGCTAACATGATCTCATGCATAGCTGTAGGGAGCTTTTCACACCTGTGAGGTGTGTCAATATCTGGGAGCTATTCCTAGAGGTTAAACTTGATTTTTCATCAGTTTTGAGCAGCTCCTGCAAGCTACTACTGCATTTTGTACTGCACAAGGAGAGACCGGTGCTGTCAGAGAATGATATTCTTCCAAAAAATGTCAGGGGTACTGTTCAGTGGTTTGGTTTCTCACATTTGTCTTGGGCTTTGCTGTTACCACTTATGAGTCAAGAGTGCTCAAAATCTTAATTTAATGCTTGATTAAATTTAGTGTGTGGCTGACCTGTATGGCAACTATCTGTTGCTAGTTTAAAATAAGAAAACATTCAGAAGAAATACTGTAAGGTGATAAAGATGTTCAAAAAATGGAGGCAAGTCAGTGGTGTTTGTTGTAGCTCCAAATTACCAATGCCAGGTAGTTGAACCTGTAGTTAGCTTGCACCTCCAGTAAGGAGTACAGAGAGGAAAGTATTGTGAGTTTTTAGGGGTTGCTGGATGCCTGGTTTCAGTTTTCTTTTTAACAGTGTTAATTGGGACTTGCAAATCTGCTGGTAAGGCTTATGGAAACATAGGAAATTATGTTATGGGGACTATTGGTTAAAGCACTGTTTGTCTGAAGGCTTACTTGAAGAGATGGTGATCTGGCAGTGTTCAAAACTGTTTGCACTGCTTTTCCATGACACAGTGGAGGATTTATCATCCTCCTTGATATAAAACCAAAATAAAAATCTCTACTAAAAAGAGCAAGTCTGTACAAAACTCAATAAAATATACATTTTTCCAGTAATGCAAGGCCAATATCTTACAAAAATGGAATTTAGTAATTTCATTTGTTCAGTCACATAAGAAGCTACTCAGTTCATTGCTCGAGTGTTTTATTTCAGTGTTCGTATACTGTCAAGTTCTGAAAAGGAAGGCTGGAATTATTCAGAATTAGGTGGCAGTGCCAGATGCAGTAAATTGTGAAGGTATATTTCTGTTATGTTTCAGAGTTATGTAATCACTTCATCTGTTGCAAGCCAAGTGTTAATTTATAGAAAGATCATTCAAAAACAGTTCAGCATGTAGTGCTTGTCCAGGCATGGCTTGGTTTTCAAAATGATAAGATTACCAAGAAATGTTTTTTTGACAGTGGCTATAGATGTGTTGTGTTTCACTTCAGACCTCTGCATTATGTGGAAACATGTCTTTTTCTCCATAGTGTTTTAACTGTGGCTCAGTTTGCATAGGAATATGAAAATCCATGAGGCTAAAATAATGTTATGCTTGACAGGTTTTACAGAATAATTATTTTCAAGAATTATCTGAGGGGTGCTGCTGTTCTGTAACACTTGGGGAGCTGATGATATTCTTCAAGAAGCAGTTCTACATCATGAGCAAATGCACTGACTTGAATAAGGCAACAGAAAAATCTTTTCTATGCTTAATGTTTTCTTTATGAGTACAGGTTCTCCATAATCCAAATTGGCATGGTTTGGGGGAAGGAAATCAAGTTTCTAATTCACCAGAAAATGTAGAAATTTTGTACTAACTTTTTTGAATAATGAAACATTTCTGTCTTGCATTAAGATCTAGGCTTCTTAGCTAATCAGCTGAAAGGAAGAGCTCCAGAGTGTCCAGAGATTTATATAGGGACTTCTGGAAGAGTATCAGAATTTAACTGGGGGAGCCTTTATGTTCATGAATCTTTCTGACCTTTGGCTGTTGCCAAGGAACTTACAAATATTTGGGAAGTTTGTGAGGTTTCCTTATCAGAGGATCAAATGTTCTCTTCACCTTCTGCCTCTTTGGGATTGGAACTTCTGCAGTATATATTCCGCCTTTCCAGAAAAATCGAGGAATTCAGAATGAACTAGGCAAAGCTGCCTTTCACCTTCACATCCACATTCCTTGGTTGTCAGCTGCCAGGGTGGTTGAAGCCCCCCATGAGGAGCAGTGCCTGGTGACACAAGGCTGTTTCCAGCTGTCTGTAGAAGCCCTTGTCCACTTGTTCTGCCTGGTTTGGCAGCTTGTAGCGGACACCCCCTGTAGTGTCACCCGCACTTCAGTCCTTGGCTGTAAGCTCCCAGCTGGCTCATCATCCATCCCCAGGCAAAGCTCTGAGCATTCCAGCTGTTCTTCCACAGAGAGCTGGAAGAATGAGGATCTTCTCATCTTGCCTACCTGTCCTTCCTAAAGAACCTTCATCCCTCTATTGCATTACCCCAAACACATCAGCTATTGTATCTTGTCTCTGTGATCCCTGCAAGATTACAGACTGCATCTGCACACAGACCTTTTAAGTCCTCAAATTCTTTAAACCCCTCCTTTGAGTGCTTTGAAGTGAGGAAAAGTTACAGGGACCCCATAAAGATTTGTCCACAAAACAAGGCAGCACCTTTAATTCATCTGGTTGTGGGTTATTTATGATGATTAAAAAACCCTCCCAAATGCATAAACTTTCACATTGGTTTGCCAAGGAAAGCAGATGTTAGACTTCAGCTTTTGTTTTTATCTTGAGGGAATCAGTTAACGTGATTGATGTTGGATTTTGAGGCCTGTGTGGTGTTCATAGATGGAGAATCCAGTTGTTTTTAGTGCAGCGGAATAGCAGTAGTGGAGCTCCAGCAAAACTGGAGCTTTGAGTCACAGTTCTGCATCTATTAGTTTCCAGAAATCTTTTTCACATTTGTATACTGGAAAAATCTGTCCTCTAATGAGAGTGTATATACCCTTACGTGCTGTTCATATCAAGAAGAATCCATTGGGCAGCTGCCATTAATCATGAGCAGACATAATTACTGTTAAGGTTTATTTGTTTTTCAAATGAATGAATCTGCACATCAGTTGACTCATTATCTTGTGTTTTATCAGTTTGATCTTCACATTCGCTTTGGCAAGCCTACAGTTACATATTTTCAGAACACAGGGGATTGGGTCAATGAAAGTTATTAAAAGAGACATTGTGTTTTCATTAACTTGTCTGTGCCTTGTTCTGAACTGTTAAAGGTGCTGCCTTACTTTCTACCTGCTGACAGTGTCTAGCTTGTGATTGGGGTACAAACCAGTACAAAAATATTTGGTTCTCTTATTTGGCCACTCTATTTGAAGAGCTTTTTGCATTCTCTTTGGCATTTTTTGAGCATGGATTAGGAAGAAGGAGGATTCAGTGACTTCTTCCTCATCACTTGCTGCTTATATATGGAGGGAACTACATGATTTTGTGTGCCTCCATTTGCCTCCACCAGGAGATGGACTGCACAGTCCAAAATAAAGCTTCTGATAGAAATTCCTGGTTGCATATGTCATTAAAGAGCACTTTCTGTCTGGAATCTGCTTTGGTCATGATGAGTATTTACATTTTTGGTGGTACTTGTACAAGCAATCAAACAACTATATAGGATAAAACTTAAAAACAAATCCTCTGCTCATCTGTCATGTTCTTGCAGGTGGATCCTTCCTGTTGTGACTGATTTTGGTCACTGCTGCGACTCAAAAGTCACAGAAATTCTGCTTGCCCTGCTGTGGCCCCTAGGAGCATTTCTCCCTACCTCCCATCTTGTCATCTGAGGCCTGGCTGGTAGCTTCTCTTCTTCTCACTGCCATCTTCCCACTTACTCCTGTTATTTTGTCACTCCTACTGATTTATCCTGAGATTTGTTCTCTGAGCATATGCCAATGTTTTGCATTGCACGAGAAAAACTGTATTCCTTCTCTCTGGGGATCTGTTCTTAAAGAGATACAAAATATAACTGGCAGATGAAACGGAGAATTTGTTATGCTTTGGTGCATGGTTAAAACTTGGTGAAGATAAAAATGGAAATACACTTACTTAATGTTGTTTTGAGTGTCAGCAATCAGCAGTCATTGGCTCTTCACAAATTGTTATGCTTAGTACTCAAACTTGCACTGAACTTAATTTTTATCCACAAAACTCTGTGGTGTTAGAGAAGCCACCTGGTTCAAAGTGTGTGTTTGTGTGTGGGGGGGTTGATTTTTCCTTGTTTGTTTTTTTTTTGTGATCTCTAATTCAAACAGTTCTCTTAGGCATATGAATGCAAAGTCTCGTGCAAGGAGTGTTGTTTTGAGATTTTGAACCTTTTTTGTTTAGTTTTTGAAACAAGCAATACTTGCATCTCAAATCTAAAGAACAGAATGAGTCACATTGACTCAGTTGCATGTGACAGAAATTAGACTTATCGAAGATATTTGGCTTCATAACTCTTTACATTATTTAACATTGATTTTAAAAATTAAGCTTCCTACTGACTTCATTGGGTCAAGAATTTGTCAGTTACTTTTCAGCAGCATCTTACAGAACAAGACACATTTATCTGAAAATTCTTTAAAATTAAAGCATCTAGAGCCCTTGTATTACAAAATAATAATATGATTAAAACACTTGCATGGTTGCATGGTGGGTTTTTCTGTACAGGACTTTTATCATCAAATCATGGAATTGTTTGGGTTGGGAGAGACCTTAAAGATCAGGTTCCAACCCCCCTGCCCTGGGCAGGGACACCTTCTCCTACACCAGGTTGCTCGGAGACCCATCTAACCTGGCCTTGAATACTATGAAAGACATGTACTATTTTTTTTTTAATATTTCTGGAGTTTATTGAATACATCAAGGTTTGTGCAATGGTAGGACTTTAAATTATCTTAAATTATCAACTCTTTGGGTATGCTGATTCTTTAAATCTTAATGGAGAGCTGGAAGAAGTGATTTAAAGATGAAATAATTGATTTAAAGGATGGTTGGAGCCATCATTAAAGCAGCAAGAAAATCAGGACAAGAACACAACCTTATAACAGCAATACTGGGTCCTGTAAAGATTTGTCTGAGTCAGGGTGCTCCCTCCAGCAAGGACTGATAGCAGAAATGTAGGAAAAACAGTAAGGCAGATGAAGCAGCTGGAGAAGGATCTGCATGTGCTGTCTTAGCTTCCAGCACTTTGGAGCCAGAGATGTATGGATGTGACTTTTTGGAAGATAAAAATTAATTTCTTCAGTACATGGTTGTACTAATGAAAAGCAGCAATTCATGATGAAAACATCAGTATGTTAGGTAGTTTAATTATCTGGCACAGTTGTTTTAAGACAGGTTGTTGTTGATGAAAGTAATGAAAGTAGTCTGCCTAATGAATGCAGATACTTCTTTCCTTCCTTTGAGAGGAGGAGGATTTTAGCTGAAATGACTCCAAAGGAAGGTTAAGCTTTAGGTATTTCAGATTGTGATCACTCTTATGTTTTATGAGTTTAATACTTGAATACTTGCTCAGAGGACTAAGTGCAGTTTAAATAAATTGAAAATAAAGCTGGGCAGAATGATGCCGGAAGGAGAACTCACAAGCAGTCACTGGACCTTCCTTTTATTGGACTGAATATATAATAAAACCCCACAGACTCCAGTGACTAGGGTGTGAGAAAATGAGGAGACAAGTCAAATACATTTTGAAGGTCATTCTTGGATGCTGGTCCTTGTTTCTGGGTAAAAGAGAGAGGTGTAGTATTTATTATTTTCACCTAAAAATCCTTAATGTGAATTAGCAGCAGTGTTGTCAGTGACCGTATTTTTTACTTGTTTTGTTTCGATGATGGACGGTCTCTACTTTCTGAGAGAATGAATGGGGAAGTAGTATATTGTTTACTTGGCTTTATTCAGTAGCCTAGAAACATTGTCTATGGTGAATTACGTTTTATTTGTCTTGGCAGTAAAGTTTGAAGTGTAGCAATTCAGCGTTGGCTTATAAAACCTCAATATAGTAAACAAACCTTACATTATCTACTGATCAAAGAAATAAACCTGCTAAATTTAAATGTTTTCCACTGAAACTTCCTTTCAGCTGTTTCTTTTCTAACCTCAGTCTTTAGCGTTCAAGATAAGCCTTACTTTTAAGATTAGTACAAACAGAAGAGAAATACTGATGTCAAGTTGGAAACATTCACTTATATGGAGCTGGCAATAACAGAACAGTTGTCTCGTTTCTTTGTTGTATATTTGTATTGACTGTTACATGAGGGTACACTGATATAAGGAGGCAGTAAGCATTTGAGAATGCGATATTTATCTATGAATGCAACAGAAATGCAGCTGAGTTCCAGGAATGGGAGGAGGCAGTGTCTGAAAGAGAGTCATTGATGAGATTTTGCCAGTGGTTTTCTTTCAGCTGTTTTTTTAGTTAAAAAGAACAAACCGAGAAAAAGACACATAATCGACGGACTGACTGGGCAGCCCTGCTAGTTGTACATTGCTTTGAAGTTGCTTTAACTGTAATTAGTAATGCTCCCAAATATTGTCTCTGACTTCCTAAGACATGTCACCACTTTCCAAAAGGACATAAATATACCCAGCTCTTACCACTCTATTAGGTCTTTCCAGTTTCTGCATCATTATTGAGTTCCTTCCTGCAGCAGTTAAGGGTATGCAAAGATTCTGTTGTTGTAAAGCTTGTGGGGTCACATCTTTCTAGTAAAAGAAAAAAAAGTAGCATGGTTTAGTATAAAATGAGCAACATTCATCAGTCAGTGAAAACAACTGCTGTTTTAATTGAGAGGTAACTATAATAATGATTACTCTGGGTTGTGCCAGGAAAGTGTGTCAGTTGCCCCCTCTGTACAGGGAGAGAGATGCCTTGATGGATGCACTGCTTCCCTCTCTCCCATACCCTAGATTTTGACACTTGTTACTCTGATTATGGTAAGCAGTTGCTTTGCAGATGTTTTGGCCTTCTTGTTCTAGTGCACCTAGTTCCAGTCCTTTATGAATAAAAGCTCCTGCAACCCTGCTAGCAGAGCGGTTGTTCCAGCCTGTGTGTGTGTGGCCATATGTGTAGCCTGCCTGGCGTTCAGTTACTGCTATCCATACATCCATACAAGCTGGCACCTCTAGTTGTGTTTGTGGATAACTGTGCAGTGACTGAAAACACTATCTATGAATGTGCTTATATGAAACGACTTCGATTAGGTGTTAACAAAGAGAAATCCTCTTTATAGGTACAGTTTTCACAGTGGATGCATTATTTTCTCTTCAAATGATGGACATGTGAGAAACAACTGTCAGCACAGTGGTTTACTTTTCATTACTGTAGTCTTCCTGAAGAGAGTTGAACTATTTTAGACGCTGGCTGAGTAATTTGATTTAGACCTCCCAGAACAACAACTGAACTGTTGTGAAGTCTGAATTTTTAAGTGTTCCTTTCTGTGCATATTTCTTGCACCTGTTTTGTATTATGAATCTATAAGTATCCCTCATGATTCGTCAGGAAAGCAATCCTATCACTCTGTCACTGGCAGAGGATGTTTTTACAGTTGGGAAGGGAGAAGTTGAAACTTGTAAAGCTTACCAAAGATAAAATATTCTCCTAGGTGGTGCAGTGGATTAATTTAGTACTCGATGGAGTTCATTTTTCATCTCCAAAGACATGTTTTCCACCCAACCCACATAGGATTTTTTTCCCTTTCCTTTTGATCTAGGAACCATGTCTTTAAAGCCTTCAGAGCCAAAAGGACAATCCTGAATACACTTTCTGGATATACTTTAAAAAATACCCATCCATGATAAATTCTGATTGTTTGAGGATGTGTGAAAAATACTTACATACAATGAGGCCTCTGTGTTTTTAGAGGTTCAGGCTATAGTGAGAAATAGGGGAAGGTGCCTTCTATGGTTTTTGGAAGTTCTCTCAGCCTGTTTGCAAAAGAGAAAAATATCCTCCATGAATGGAAGAGAAAGCTGGGAAAATGGCCTTTCAAAAGAATGCTGGGTGGGAGAACCGAATGAAGAAGTAGGAGTGTTTTTGAGTGGGTAACTACTCACTAAGGACTTACCAATGTTTAAGACCAGGATGCAAGAATCTTGGATAGTGGAACAAAATAATTGAAAGGAAGAAAGGAGGAAAAACCTGGTTAATCTAAGGAAGTGAGACAAAATAAATCAAAACAAGAATAAGACATATTTCCAGTATGTGAAAATGGATATCAAGAGTGTTAATGCATCAAATCACATAGTGTGCTTTCTCTGTCTTTACCAATTTAATGCATGTTAACTACTTTGGGTTTTTTAAATGTTTGTATATTACAGGCATTTCTTGCAGTACTGTTTCTTACTACTTCTTTTTCCCTTGCCTTTGTATACTTAAGTATTTTAAAATACCACCATTTTTGAAGTTGTTACTGTTGTGCTAAAATTTTCAAGGAATATTTTCTCAAATGGCTGTTTGACTTAGAGTGTGGTTTTTTTTTTTACTCAGTCTCTAAATGGCTGAATCTGAACTTGAACATACTCTGTAAATGTGTTCTCTGGTTTTGTTCCTCCAAAGAATGGTAAATAGATATCTAGGCATAGGAAAGGTTGTACAGAAATTTGACAGACATAAAGAAAGTACATGGGACAGAAAGTTTATGTGGGTGTACGATCAACAAGGAGAAGCTGTGTTATGGTTGTTTGGAGGAGCAGGAGTGGTGCTTTGCTGTAAGGGTCTGTCTGCATGCTTTGCTTTTAGGTCAGGGGCAATGTAGGGAGCAAAGCTTTACTGAAGCACAGTTTGTGCACACCACTATTTAGTACAACATGTTTCCAGTTCTGGGGCATTTCTGCTAAAACTCTCAACTAAAAGCCAGTGACACTAAACTGGGAGGAGCTATCAAATCCCTTGAGGGCAGAGAGACCTTGCAGAGAGACCACAAAAAATTACAGAGATGGGCAACCACCAACTCTATGAAGTTTAACAGTGAAGTTTAACAGTTGCCCAATTATGCACTTGGGACAGGGAAGCCTGGTTGTGTGTATAGACTGGGAAATGAGAAGTTGGAGAACAGCTTCATGGGAAGGATCCTTGGAGTCCTGGTCGATGGCAAGTGTAATATTAGCCAGCATTTCCCTGGCATCTGGGAGGGCTAACCCCATCCTGGGGGGCAATCAGGTACAGCATGGCCAGCCGGGCAAGGGAGGGGATTGTCCTGCTCTGCTCTGCACTGGGGTGGCCTCACCTTGAATAGTGTGTGCTGTTCTGGGGGACACAATATAAGAAAGACATGAAACTGTTAGGGAGTGTCCAGAGGAGGTCCATGAGGTTTATGAAGGGCCTTGAGGGGAAGCCGTATTAGGAGTGGCTGAGGTTACTTGGTGTGTTCAGCCTGGGGAAGAGGAGACTGAGGGGAGACCTCATTGCAGTGTGCAGCTTCCTTGTGAGGGGAAGAGGAGGAGCAGGTACTGGCCTCTTTACTCATGTGACCAGGAGTCAAGGTAACAGCATGAGGCTGAGTTAGGAGAGGTTGTGGTTGGATATTTGGAAAACAGCAGAGAGTGTGGCCAGGCACTGGAGCAGACTCTGCAGAGAATGGTCACAGCAGCAGCCTGACAGAGTTCAGGAAGCCTTTGGACAATGCTCTCAAGCACATGGTGTGACTCTTGGGGATGGCCCTGTGAAAGGCCAGAAGTGATAATAATGTGGATTCTAAGTTGGGTGATGAAAAATGGGGATGAAAAAGGCTTCCAGTGGAGCTGCAGGCAGCTCTTAGACTTGTAGTATCCTGCAGAGCCTTCCTTAGGTGCTGGAAACAGCCTAGGTGTGGTCTAACTGCAGAAGAGAGCAAGGGGAGATGCTGAGAGGGTGAGGGATACTTCTAAATTTATCACCTGTCAAGATCCCTCCTTTTCTCTACTTCATAAAAGAGGCCAGTTGTCTTTGGATCATTCATAAGGCTTCTGAAGGAATGATAAGCAGCAGGTGCTTCTATTCTGCCCTCCCTAATTCCTTCTCAAGCTTGTTCCTCTGTTATCTCTACCTTGTTTCCTCTGGCACCCTATCAACTCCCTCTCATCAGCTCTCGTTTCAGATGTTTGCTGCTTTTTATCTCTGCTTTGGACCTCATCTTCTCTTAAAGAATAGCTGCTGTCGTGGTATTTTGTTGCTTATTGCACTGGAGTAATTACCATGCTGTCAGAAATGCAAACCAAATATATCTGTCTCTTGATTTTATCCAGAAGTGTAAACTTTAGATTCAGTACGTCTTCACATCTGCAATGAATGTCTCAATCCCTATTTGGCAGGTAACCTCTGCAGATTGTAGGTGTCCATTCTGTCATGTTTTTATTGTGAAGAATCAGCAATAGTTATTATTTTTTTTCCCTCAAATATACACAGGTATTTTCCACGCTGCAGAAAGGTCTTTGTGACAGAAGCTTGTATTGGGGAAACTTTAAATCTTGAAAATATGATCCATCCTTTTTTGGTGCAGATGCATCAAATATATTAAACCTTCCTTTTCACTTTGAGAAATCACTTGCAAATTCACCACTAAAACATCTGACGTAAATGGAAGATACTGAGCATTTGTAGTTCATACTGAGTTTTACTTGAGTATGGTTAATTCTCTTAGCACCTCTTCTTCCTTTCACCAGTCCAAATGCATGCATTTGTTTAGCTTTATAATACTATTTTTTTTTAAGAGAAAAAAATTAATGTAGGAAAAGCCAACTTCTCTTGGTCCCTATAAAACACTTCTATTGCAAACAAAATGCCTGTTATGTGCTCATCTCACATTTGTAAAGTGCAGAAAATCTTTCATTTATTCTTCCAAGTTTCTGTCCATCTTGTTTCATTGGTGAAACAGACACTGCTGGCAAATATAACAGGAGATGCAAAAACCACAATGTTCACTTTTTTTTTTCCTACAGAAAATATAGGTGGAGCCATGCTTGATTTTTGTACCTTTTGAATTCTTTTGGGCCATAAGAAATAACCAGGTAGAGCCTTCGCTCTTTGGAATGAGGTGACTTTTGAACCCAAACCAACTCAAGACAAGGAAGAAAGGTTGAATCACGTTGTCAGTATGTTATGTGAAACATGTTGCATGTTTAATACTTTTTAAATTATTATGTTAATAGAAAAGTGAATAATATCAGCATAAAATATGTGTGTGCTCTGGTGATTCTCCTGTTTTCCCATCTAGTAAATACTATCCACTTCCAAAAAAAGCCTCAGGAAGATGTAGAGATGGACATCGTAATGCTCCAAAAGATTTCACATGTACAGCCTGTTGCCAGATTTTTGTTAGACTTTATTTCCTGATGTAACATCTAATGAAAAACATATGCTCTGTGTGTGTATCCTGTCTTGCAGCATAAAACTACAGCCCATAGAAAATCCTGAAGCATTTCAAAAGGTGTCATCACCTCAGGGTACCGCTTTCTTATGGGAATTTTGTTAAGCACTTAGGATTTCAAATGTCCATGGCGGTATTAATATTAAAAGTGGCCATAAATAGAATGAAATATATTTTTCTGAAAAGTCCTATTGTGCTTATAGAGAAGGAAAAAAATGGTTTAAGTAAGTCTTTCAGACAGATACACTGAATATATAGCATTGACAATTAATCCAATTTGACACAAGAGTTAATAGTTCTAATAACATTTAAAGCTGTTTTCAGTCTTGTATAATGTGGTACTTTTTGAACAGTTGAAGAAGTTAATTTCCTGTAAAGTTGAAATTTTGAAGTTCTGTGATCACATGGTCCAAATAAATGATCTCATCCTAAATATTTCCTAAGTCAAGTTGCAAATGTTCCTAAACTTATCATGTCCAGCTCTCAAATGATTGCAGCAGTAAATTCTTGGGTTTTTTACTCTCAGAGTGCAGTATGCTGTTAGATTTCCTCAGAAAGGGAGATGTTTCTTTCATCAACTCTTTGACTAGTTGAGTCCTGCTAATGTTTTTCCATCAGAGGAATTAATGTTCCATCCGCGTGGTATCTTTTAATTCAGTTTTATATCAGTGATATTTATAAAGATTGGATAGGACAACAGGAAGAAAGGCTTGGAAGTTGGGAGTCAATCATATATTTTTGCATTCAGTCATTGCTGAGGGGTTATCTACGTTAAAAATCCCTGGGGTTTTACACAGACAACTTCGTTGAGTAGAATTACAGTGCCATGATTATGCACCACAAAAATTCTCAAAACAGTGGCAGTGCTGCAATTATAGAAGTATGAAGCGTTTTGGAGATGTCCCTGGATGATGCCTTTCAGTTGTGGTGCTGCGAGCAGGAAGTGTTGTCACAAAACTGAATTAGACAACCTTGATTTGGGTCTTTTTCTTTAATTAGCCGGGTTTCTTGTGAATAAAATGGGTTAGTTTGGTTGACCAGTATGAAATTTTCACAGGTTTTATGGTAACTAAAACAAAGGTGATATAATGGAGGATTTTTTCATTTCTTTCATGGTTTATAATACAAAACATTCATACTTGGTATTACTACTGTATTGTAAACAATGCTGTCTTTAGGGCATCTCTTCATAGGTTTATGTAGTGAAAACTGTAATGTCACCAAGAAGTATTTTGTTTTTATCTTGCTTAACAGAGAGCTTTTACTCTGTAGTTATTTCTAACTAGAAGAGAACTCATCCTCCTTAACATCAAGTAAATAAATTTATAAATAGGTGGTCTCCCCTTTTGCAGCTGGTTGATAATTTTTAATGTGTTGTAAAGCCAACTGATCCAGTGCACAGAAAATGCATAATGGTGTTGGAGAGGGGAAGAGGAATTAAATTAAAATATTTGTGGTGTTTGAGTTTATTTGAAGCAGTCGTACTTGATACTGTTATATGTGCTTTATTGTAGTTTTAGCTCTGTAGTAAGTTTTACTGCTTAAAAACAAAAATTATGCAGCTTTGTGGGATGATTCTTGAACATAAACCATCATTCCCCAGCATAATCTGTTTTTAACCAGTGGATACTTTGTGGTCAGGATTGAGGACAGGATATGGAACAGACACCTCTATAAAAATGGTGATAAGCGATATGCACACAAGATCTGTGTGATGTGGAGGCATTCAATGTGTGGCACTTTTGAGCTGCTTTGTATCAGAGATTATGAGCTAAGTACTAGAAACATGAGGGAGGGGAGCAGTGCTTTCCACTCATTTCTGTTCTGCCAAATTCACTGTGAAGTGACTTGAAACCACAAGCTCTCCCTGGGTTCTGGTTTAGTTTATCTAAAGGTAGTAAAATAAAGTGTTTAATCTGTTAACTGAAGAAACTGTTGATTTTAGTGGGTGATTTTGCAATTTGCGCCCGCTGGTATAGTACAGAAGCGACAGGATGTGGCCTGTGGAGGTGAACACAAGCACGACCAGATTGGTGGTGATTACAAAGGGATAACAGTGAAGAACCCATTGAGATACTCTTGCCACTTGTGTTTGGTGTTTATTTGAATGAAAAAGGGTATGAAGTATCCTAATAGTCCCTTCCATCACTGATGCAGGGTGGTTTTCAGCTGCCTTGAGCCAATGTGGCATTTAGTGAAATCGGTGCCTAGTTGTTGTTCTCATTGCCAGTTTTGAGGCCCTAATGCCAGAGGATTTGTGTAGGCTCATGCTCTGCAAACAGCTGGTGCACAGCAGTCCACATGCAGCTGATCATCACTAGTCCTCTGGCTGCTGGGTGTTGCAGCTGCCACAGATCAGCTGGTGGTCCTCTTGGAGCCATTTCAGCAAAAACAAATAAGATTTAAATATTTGGATGTTACTTAAATTTAAATATTCCAGTTTCAATATCAGGCCTCTGCTAACCTAACTGATGTGACTGAGGAGCTTGCTTTCATTAGAAACCTGGGCTAGATGTTTGAAATTACCAAACTTCAGCAGGATGTGGTATCGAAAAAGTGGTGGGCATGGTAACATCTGGCACTGGCACCAGTGTGTTCAGAAGGCAACAACTCCTGTGCAGTTCAATATCCAAACCTGAGTAGAGAGTTAAGGGGCTTTAAAAAGCTGTTCTTAGACACAATGAGACAGCTATACTCCTCTGGGATGGTAAAATCAAAGGTGAGCATGTGCAAATGTTGGAGAAGGTGGTCTTGAGTAAGGGAAAGTGTTGCAAGAACTTGCTTTTCAAAAAAATCTTTTCTGACATAAAAACTGTTGCTGTTGACATTTCCTTATGTCAAAGACACATCAATTGCATGTAAATGGAAGAGAGAAGGGGGAAAAATAACAATAAAGAACAGATTTTTCTGATCAGCTCCTAATTCCTCTGAAGAGAAGAGCCCCAGGAAATTTCATTATTTTATTCTGGATTTTGTCTGTTACTGGTGAATTCACAAAGCCAGTGTTCATCTGCTGTTGTGCTGCTGATTGTAAAACAAAGTGCATGATCTTACTAGAGCTTGGAAAATGTTTGATAGTTTTGAGTTTGGCACTTGCTGCGATAGCGTAGGATGCTTGTTTGTCTGGGGAAAAAATCCGCAAGGCGATGAAGCATTGTCACTAATTAAAATCAGAAGGAATACTTGAGCCGTTTGGGGGAGATGTAATCAGCTGACTAGTGAGATTAAACTTTGGGAACAAAAGGCAAATACATTGCAGGTAAAATTCCAAATGTTCAAAGGAGAGATGAAAAATTCATTAACATCGCTCTCTGATTATGCAGTTAGCCCTTTCTTTGCCCTTAAGTTTACCTTGGCTGGGGCACTTGCAGTTAAATGGCACTGTGGAAATTACTGGAAAACATTAACATTAACTTGTTATTGTAAGCTGACATCATGCTGAGCCGGATGGGAAGTGAAAATTTATAAATAGCTTGTCCATATGTGTAAGGCAAAAATCTGCTGATCTTCAGCAGTAGCATGATTCATGTATTTGCTCTAGTTTAAACTTCGTGAGTTTTCTATGTTGCTATGAACTTCACAGTTTCAAAAACTTCAGGCAGATTAGTGGTCCAAAACTGACAGAACTGAGGAAATACTGTTGATATTTTCATTGCAGTTTTGGTTGTACAATCTATATCATACTGACGCTTAGATATTCTTCCCTCTGTGTTTTCTGAAGAGCCAAGTGCTTCCAAAAAAATATGTTTGAAGCATAATTTTGGTGCTTTTTTCTCCCCCATAAATTCTCATCTGCATGCCTACTAGCTATGAACTGGAACTTACAGGATCTGAATTGTTTGTCTCTGGGATGCATCCTTTATGTATTTCAAATAAATCACTTAATCTCTGTTTTCTTGCCTGCTAGACTTTATTCTATAATCTTTTATAATATGGTACTGGGGGGTTATATTGAGAAACAATATATGTCTACGTAAGTAAAAGCTTTATTTCTGCATCATTCATGGAAAATAGATAAAGAGATGTGTATTTCAGGGAGCCAGTTCTCTTCCCTCTCAGATGATCTTCCTTGTTGGAAAGTGGCTGTATCCGTATATACCTGGGCTGAACAGTGTAGTCCAATGAGACTGAAAATACGGGAGGGCTGTTGAGTTGAGGATTGTCTTTTTCCTCACATGTTACAGCTAAGTGGGAACCTCTCACACAAATTAATTTCTAGATGTTACTGTAATAAAAAGAAGAAAAAAGAGTTTGCATTAAATACACCTTTCTTTTTCCAGTTGTCTTATGTCTTCCCTTGTGAAGCTGAACTTGTTATTAACGTTTACGCTTGGAATTCAACATAACTTATCTGCAGGTTAAGCCCACCCATCAGCTATGCTGTCTAGACATAAAGTTACTTTTATTGCATATTTCAGTTACATGTTCACTTTTCTAGGGATAAGTTTGACAGAGGAAAATTCTTGTGAGTTCTACTTGCATTCAGCTGTGTTGCTTTGTTTCAGAGGAGTTTGGTGTTTGAGCTGGGGGTCTGGGCACCAGCATGGACTGTGTTGGATGGGTCTGCATAGCTGTAACCCCCAATGTTCCCCTCGTTACTGGCATCTAACTGTGAGAGAATTTTCTGTAAGGGAGGGACATTCATCCTATTCACGCTCAGAGAGGTGCAGCAATCCCTGCCATGAAGAGCAATCAATCTTACCTAAGTTCAGCAGGCTTTGAAATGTTGGCTTAGAGTTCAAACAAAAGAGTGTGGTTGGTAAAATTGAGTTCCTCAGATGCAAATGGGCCCATTAATGGTGACAAAATCCTTGTAAATAAGAATCCATGGAAGTTGATCTTCATGCACAGAGACGTGGACAGTCACAGATTATGTCTGACAGTGTACGAATGGGGAAAAGCTTCCAGAAGTTGTAATACAACCTTGAAAGACATCACCTTTTTTTATCTTTTATTACCCTGGTTATAGCTAGCTGCACTGAAACTTTTCCTGTGTCAAATTATTCCTCAGACTTTAAAAATACTGAGTATTTTTCTTTTGTTTGAGAGAGACCTGTATAAATATTTTCTCCTCTGTAACTTCAAAATCATTAGTTTAGATAAGTAAATCATTTTCTGTAGCTGCAAGCTTTACTTCACTTTATATTATAATGTGAATTTGGGAACTAAAAGCATCAAATTGATTTAGCTTACTTCTAATTATTTTCTCAGCTTGTGTGTTAATACAGACATTCCTGAGGCAGAAGATCACCTCTGCTGAAACCAGCAGAGCTGCGGGGTCAAGTGGCAGTGTGCTTCTGAGCGCTCTTGATAAACATGTTCATACTGTGTCTCTTACCATGTCAGCTTCTTTGTGTCAGTGGGGTAGCTGACAATATTCCTCCTAATTGTAAATATCCCTCAGTAAACAGGAATGTGTGCCTTGGTCTTTTATTTGCATTTGTTTCCTTCATATGGGCATGTACAGGAGAACTGTTACGAAGACATAGCCTGGGAAAAAACAATTTCTAATAGTTTCTCTTCCACCTCTCAAAAAAAAGAAAGAGGAAAAGAAAGCTGGTGTGTGTCTGTGTGTAGCTTTACATCCTTTGAGGTAGCTGAGTTAAGACAATGATGGGTGGGTTTTTAGGATGGTTTTTCCTGAATGGTTTGTTCTGATCAGAAACGCAGGCTGAGGACAATTCCCAACTGCTCCCAGCAGTCTGGTTTATTCGTTTCTCTAGACTTACAGGTTTTGGTTACACGCTGTGGGAAGATAATAGGGATGTTTGCAGAGAGTGGAAATGCCACCAGCTCCACAATAGCCTCTTTCATCTCTGGTCAGGCTGGCTGGTTTGGAGGATGTGTGTGAGACCCACAGATCTGCCTTTTCTATTTTTGACTCGTCAGGCACAATGACCTTCTCCTAGCCCTTTTCTGCTTACTGGGGTTTTCTCTTAGCTCATCAGCAAGTCCTTCTGGTTGGGTTTCTCTGCCTAGCGCATGTACTGTTAGTTGAATGACAGCTTAAAAAGTATCATAAATCCTTACGGTAAAAATCCTAATAACGATAAAGTGAGGACTCATATTGGGTTATTGTGTGAATAGGCAAACCATGTACTATTAAGAGAAAATTCAGCTGGGTCTTCCAAGTAAAATGAATCTGCTGCTTCTTGGCAGCAAACTCTCATTGTTTTGTTTTCTCCTAATGAAAATTTTGAGTCACATACACAAGTTTCAAGCTCCAATTCAGTTTCATTCTGACTAAAATAGGAAGAAAAACCTAATAAAAATTGTATTGCAAGAATTTTGATCTGTGAAGTTTCACATTTTTTGGGGTTGTTTTAGGCCAAAATGGGTTTATCTTAAATGTGAAGAACACATTTTTAATGGTGGATGTTTTGTGATATATGTATGTCACTGAGAAGAAAGCAACTTTGCTATCTTTCAGCATCCTCTAACTTTAATTAATTATGGCACATTCATAATTCTCAGATGATTAAATAGCTGTGTTTTTCCTGCTGAGTTACGCTGAGTTAACTGGTATTGTGTTTTTATTCATTAATTTAGATGTTTTGAAGCCTTTTTTTACTTCTTAATTCAATCGAAACATGCTTGCCTTCACTTTAATCAAAATAACTTTTAATTAATGTATAAACCCAGCTTCATGAATTTTGTTGGATATTTGGAAGAAGCATTCAAGTGCTATAATTTCTCATGAATAATAAAGCAAAACTGGGTAATTAGATAATGAAATGTACTGACAAAACAAAGCTAAAATTCTGGAAAAATTGAATTGTGAGCCAGCAGTTGCTTTAATGAAAGAAAAAGATTTTATACAGTTTTCATAAAATTATTTGCAGAAGGAAATAGTTGAACCTCAGACTGAGTTTATTAGTTCATACAAAAACAAATTTAAGGAAGCAATATTCATATGCAATCATATCTCTCTGGCAGAAATAATAATCTGATCTGTTAGTTGTGAAACTACTATTATGTAATGAAAGTCTTCTAAGAAAGGAAATGGTGTGATGGAATGTGAACAAAGGGAGTGATACCTATAATGATTTGGTATATCTAAATGATCTAGGACTGTGAAAAGAATGATGATTTTTGTAACACATTTGTGGGTGACAAGAGAATTGATAAACACTTGAAATTCCTCTTCAGTATATTACCATTTAAATGGGGAAATAAATTCGGAAAATTTACTCTCTCCCACAAGCACCAGATAAAAACTTCTCTCATAATTAAAGGCCTCAGGTGAAGAAAATCCTTAATGACTGTAACAGAACTGATCTATCCACAGAGCTGCTGTAGCTCAGTGTGACAGAGTCTGGGTCATGAGGACACAGAGCACCGGGTGCCATCACCAGAACCTTTGTGCCCTGTGGTTCTGTACTCATTTTAAGCTCTGCTGTGTGCATGGCTGCTTCTGTCTGGGAGATCAGCATGGGCTGCAGGCATACCATACCCTCTGGTGATAAAACATTATATTTCTTTTCCACAAATACCAGTTTTTAACAGAGGAGGGTGGTAAGCACATAGTTATAAACTCTCCCATCTCTTTTTGTATGGATATCTTACTGGAAAACTGGGGATGGTAGATAAAGTTTTTAGTTCCATTAATTATCACCCTGGCACTTTTCATCTTTAAGGAAAAGAGAGATTTTTAAGACTTGTTTTTCCCTGGAGCTAATTATTTTAACTTTGAACTTCTTATCATACTTATAAAAATGCTTTCACCTGTCACAGCAGCTTGCCAGTTTTTATCTACATGGTTGTAGTAAAAAAAAATCGGACTTAAGTTGCAGAATACAGAGATAACTTGGCAGTTGGATTTATCATAGAAGAGGAATAAAATTTTATCTGCCTTTAAATGAGAGAAGCGAAGAAAAATTATGTTTGAGGGTTTTTTACTAGCATGTTGATACTCAGGAAAAAGCTTTTGATAGGACCATTACAAAAATCCACACGTAGCTGAGTAAATCTTACTGTTGCCATTTTACAAACACCTTTTTTTTTTTTTCCCATGTTACTTCAACCCTCATAGCTCGGTGAGTGGCATATTATTGAAAGCTCAGTATTTGCACAGTGTTTTCTTTCAGCTGCTGAAACATCTGTATTCTTTGTATTTTTTTAGGGAGTTAAAAGATATATGTTGAGAACCTAAAGTTTTGGGTGATGTCAGTTTGGTTTTCTGGTTTGTATTTTTTTTTACCCCCAGTAAGCACTGCAATGAACACTGAGAGCATTGTTTCAGTTTTGCACTTAGGAATGTGAATATTTGTACTGTATACTTAATTTCATCCAAACATAGCTGAGGGCATGCATGAAAAAGTTTTTATTGCTTGGGGTCATCTTAAGGGGGAGGAAAGCTCAGTGTTGCTACTTCGCTGAAGAGTGTACAACTGGATAACCTCCTGTTTTTGGAAAATCTCATTGTTTGAAAAAGGCACTTGGTGCAGCAACATGCTGAAGCGTGTGCCTTCTTTCAGATGCAAATGTGTTCATGTACACCAGGCATGCACCTAATCATTGTTTTATGTCAGAAATTAAAAGTTTATTATGAATTTCAGAAACCTTAGTTCCTTCTAAAAAATTACTGCTAATGCTATGAAATGTTAACTTTAATTTGTTAGTAAGTGTGTCATGCTAGATCAACTTCGTGGCTGTTGAAAGGTTGTGCTGTATTTGCAGTGCCTCTGTATGTATGCAGGAGAACTCTTATCACCAAAATAAATTTGCAAAAGGTAAATTTTGTGTTTGATGCAAGTTTTCCTCCATCACTACATGGCTTCATTATTTTAATTGTGTATTTCCCAGTATTTCTAGCTGATATGAGAGCTGCTAAAGATAATGATCTTTGCATATCAAAGTTAGTGTGGGGGAAAAAATGTCTCTTCCTGCTTATTGTGATTTACATTTTTGACTTAGCTGATGTCTAACCATTTAAGTAGTCATTTTTTTAAAAAAAAAGCAATGTGCATTTTGTTTCACCTAATCATCCAAAATGAACACTTGGAAAATAGCAGATGTTATGTCTTAAGGCCTGCTTGGGTACAAAGAAAACACTCAGCTTTCTCACATCATGAACAGAGTGTTGCAGCTGAAAGTATGCTGTTGAGTAGGGGATGCATGTGTACAGGACAGAAGGATAGGTGTGCAGATTGACTAGTGGGGAACCAAGATGGCTGTTGCTTTTTTTTTTTCTTCCTTTCCTTCTTCTCTTTCCTTCTCTTTTCCCCTTCTACAGCTGAAAAACCAGGGTGAAACATTGAAAATACTGGAAGTTGGGAATGGCTGAAGAGCAGAACATCACTTCATTGAAGTGCTGGATCCTTGGGTTTTGCTCATTAGGATATAGTGTCCTACCTGGGCTGGCTTGGGAGAGTTTGGGTTTTTTCTGTGTTATTTTGCACTAAGTAGACCTCCCAAGCAGGTGGTTTTACCTGCAGCAGTGTAGGACATGCTGACTAAGAATTGGAACCTTGTGGGCTGAGTGGTCTCAGAATGATCAATCACTGGACACTGTTGCCCGTCATGTATGCAAGTATCTGGACTTCCATGGTTTGCACTGTTTTAACAACTCTTGTCTAGATTGATGGACAGTCTCTGCTGTTCTGCTGGTGTATTTTCCTGGCTCCTGAACAGCCTGCATAGAGAGGAGGAAAAGCTTTCTGGGCACCCATGAACTCACTATCTTCAATGCAGGATTCCACAGAACTACACACAATAATACCTTGTCTCAGTGAAGGGCTGTGTCTGTTAAAAAGAGCCACTGTCAGCCAGTAACTCTTCATAAACCTTCCTCCACAGATAGTGCAAATCTTTGATAAAAGAAAAAAAAATCATTAATATATTGCCTTTGTGTAATACAAAAACAATACCACGTACACAAGGAACACCATGACCTCACTGCATTTATGTGTGAGGAATTCAGCAGGGGATTTTAAATCATGTAGTATTTTGGACTTGAGGAGAGCCATGTGCTGGAAAGCTTGTCAATTTTATTATCTATATCAAACAGTCTCATAAAATTTGCTACCTCTTCATGCAAACATTGCCTGGCTTGTAGTCTTAGATCAGGGAAGCCATATGGAAGCCAAGGAATGACATGTCACACGTGATGGAAGTGAAGAACTACTGAGGTTAACTTTTACATGTTGCTTTTTCTGTTGCCTCTGGTACATAAAGTAAGGCTTTGTGTGAAACATGCTGATATTAATTGCAATTTCCAGTTTAGCTTATGCATTCTAAAATCTCATGCTGAGAAAAGAATTTCTTTGTGGGGAAAGATTTCTAGGTGTCTCAAATTCGGTGAGGGCGCCTGAATAAAGACAGAGGGCTTGCAGTGAAATTAACAAGAAAATCAGGATTTTGTGTACATCAAAAAAAGTTAGTACAGGTTAAATTGTAGTTGAACATTTTCTTTGATGGGTGCAAGCACTTTTCAAGAGTGCATCAAACTCTCACGTGAGTTGCACCTTCTAATTCTACTGTTTAAATAGAGCTCGTGTCCCGTGGGTTTTACTATCTGAATAGTGTTGAAAGGATTGGTTCATACAAAGAATTAACTCTCGAGGAGTTTTGGTTGCGTTTTCAGTACCGAATTTCCTACCTGAACAAATTTAAATCCACCAATTTGACCTCCTTCTTTCTCTTTCAAGAGCTTTAGCTTGAACTATCAAACTACTTAGATTTCCTCTGCCTCTACACGGAAGGCACTTGGAGAGTTGTTTTCAGAGTTGAAGAGATTAAATTAATTTAAGCTTCTAGGAAAAAATGTGATAGCCCCTTTATAACTGTGAAATGGATTTTAAATTATTGCTTAGAGGTAAATCCATTGTCATTCCTGGAAATGAACATAAGCACAGAAGAATAAAATTGGAAAGGTTAAGGCACCAAATGGTTTTCAATTAGCAAAGGATATAAAAAGCAATAAGAACTTCTGCGTAAATATAATTTTCTATTTTCATTCTTTTTCTTCTGTCGTGTCTATGACTTAACAGGGATTAAGGGCAAGCCACAAAAATATAGAGAAACTATTAGTAGTGGCAGCTTAGTGCATTGATTTTCATGAAGAAAATGAGTAGGGTCTTACGTAAACCATTTTAATAATCCAACTTGCACAGGCAAGAGCAGACTAAAGGAGAGGATTCAAGGTAGATATCTCTGGTGGCACTTTGAAATGTTTGCAAGCTTGCACTTCTGCAAAGTGTTCTGTAGAAAAAGCTCAAAATTCAAAAAGATCTTGGAAGGGCCATCTTAGAAATATGCTATCAACAAAATGGTGTTCAGAGGACTCCAGAAGATTTAAAAAAAAGCAAAAGACAAGCTACTTCTCCAGGATGTGTCTTGCCGACAGAGCACCTGCTAAC
Source organism: Donacobius atricapilla (assembly GCA_013397315.1). Taxonomy (NCBI): domain Eukaryota; kingdom Metazoa; phylum Chordata; class Aves; order Passeriformes; family Mimidae; genus Donacobius; species Donacobius atricapilla. The sequence goes on along the minus strand of WBMY01008048.1, from coordinate 67,026 downwards.
AAAGGGAGACGGGAGTTTATTTCATTGTTCCTGTCAAAGGGCCCCAGTGGGATCTCTGTGTTTAATAAGTGCCTCACTAGGAAAAAATCTGGACTGACTGAATAGTGGCCAGAGAACAGTTGTTTGCCATGAGGGCAGTGGTGGGAGCAGACAGGAACACCTTACCTCAAGAGCCTGGATTTTGACGGTGGAAGACAGGAGGAGGCTGAATTCTGCTTTCTTGGTTGTTTTCAGGATTAGGACAGTCAGGCATTTGTTTCATCGAAGAATGATTAGACCCTGCCTCAGTGTTTGTATGGATTAGATAGTCTCTTGACATCTCTTCTGTTTCTGTGCTTATTTGAAACAACTGCAGCTGTTTTTCCACTTGAATGATTTCACAAAAAAATAATCCAGATGAAATTGTGTCAAGTTAATGCTATGTGGCAGTGCTTGTGTTTCCAAAACAAGCAAACAAACAAAAAAATATAACCCCTGGAGCAAATGACAGCTGGAATGTGGTAAATCAAGTCTGGGATCTAAAAATCTGGATACAAAGGTTTTTCTTTTCCTGAAGTGAAGACCCCACTTTGATCCATTGATCATTAAATTGTCCCTTTGCAAGTATGAAGTGCTAATACTCGCACATGTCAAGAGTGTTTCCATATAACATGCTCACAGTATATATTTTCAGATAATACCTCTTAAGCTTTCTAAATTCTGGGCATGGTCAGTTTCAGTAAATAATGGGGGATGAACTTTTTCAACTTGCATAGAAGCCCTTTCTGTAAATGTAACTTAGCTGTGTAAGAGAACAGAATTTCCAGTTGTGAGGCTGTAAGGCAAAATTCCTTATGCTGAGGAAGATCTTTTCCATTAGGCTTCACTACTGCAACACACATGTCCCTGTGTTTCCATTTAGAAATTACCTCACCCAGGTGTTGCCTGTTCACTTGTGTGTGAATGAGAAAGTTAAAACCAAGTGGGATGATATGGGTGGTGTCACTTGTGTCAAGTGTGTGTCACACACCCTCTGCCACATGCAGGATAGGCACCACAGGGGCTGGGCTTGGAGAGGCCCTCTCCACTGTGCAGTTGGTATCAGCTTTCTTATACGACCCAATATTTTCATTTTGTGCTTAGATAACTGTACTTTTTTTAAAATATCTTTTTCCCTTAACATTTTTCTGTATATCCAATGCTCCTTGGAAAAACCTGTTTTTAAACAGCAGAGAAGCTCTCTGAGTACATTTTTTGTTTTAACTGTCTGACCAGAAAGCTATGGGTCTTGCTTTCTATTCTGGTACCTTGAATTCTTTCCTTCATCAGAGCTGGGACATGTCTGTTAGGCTTTTACATGAAACTCTGGAGGAGAAAGTGCAGAACCCCAGTGTAGGAGCTCAGTCCTCGAAAAGGGAAATGTGTGAGCATCTCCCTGCTCTGTGAAACCTAGCTGGCCTCAGTGTTTGACTGGGGCCTGGAATGAAGGTTCTCAACAGCAGGAATAAAGATACTTTTCTGTCAACACTTCAGAGTGGTTATGGACAGTAATTCCCCTCCCTGTCCCCTTGGTTGTACTTGTACAGTGCAAGCAGCCCTGCTCCATCCAGTGTGCCAAGCTGCCAGTCTGCTCCCCAGGCAGTTGTGCTGGCACTGGGGAGCAAATGGCACGGCAAGAAAGTTGGAAGTGGAGGGATGCTTAAGTTGGAAAAGGCCAGAGGAGCAGTGTTCATCCAGCTGCCTTCTGTTCACTTCATGGAGGCTAACATCTTCCAGCACTTTCTGTTGTTTTGTGTGAAAAATGAGTTTGAAAGATGGGGCAACTTAAGCATTTAAGGATTCTATCTGCTGCAAGGCCACATGGTTTTCCTTGAGTAATGGCTGTTCATTTTGCAGATGACTGTTTCATCTTTCAGTTATTGGGAGGAAAAGCAGTGGCTAGAAACTCTGTTTGAAATTTTTTTTTTTTGTTAATTTAGGTTTTTCACTTGCTGCAGTCATACCTAGAATCAAACCAGTTTGTTAGTTTGGACTTCCAGCAGGGACTGGGTGATATCATTACATGTATGGAAACCAAGCTATGGCTGGCTAAAAGGTAAGATAAAATTCAAAATACCTGATTTATAAACAGTTTACTAAGGCATGGAAGACTTGGTTGATTTTTTTAAGTTATTATTGTTTAACAAGATGGACAGATTTATTTGTCTAGAAATATGTAAAAGTTAGATGCCTTGTTGGTTTGCTGATTTTTAATCAAGGTGATTGTTTTTTCCAAAAGCAAGATTGGAAAAACATTGTACTCCAGTCATTAAAGAAAAAAACAACTGTGAACGAACATTCCCACAGAAAGAAATTTGAGGATAACTGTTGCTTCTTGGCTAAGAAACTCTGCCACATATATGAGGTTTTTATGTTACTATTTTTCTGACATTGACCTTTACAGAAAAGCAATAGGAAAATGTCATAGTAATTGTTTAAACTAAAAGTGTTTAGCTGCCCACAAACAATCCAAGATAGATTTCAAAACATTTTTCACAAGTTCATCTTAAGATGACCTACATATAATACAGCTTTCTCTCTCTCTCTCTCTTTCTCTCTCTCTCTCTCTCTCTCTCTCTCTCTCTCTCTCTCTCTCTCTCTCTCTCTCTCTCTCTCTCTCTCTCTCTCTCTCTCTCTCTCTCTCTCTCTCTCTCTCTCTCTCTCTCTCTCTCTCTCTCTCTCTCTCTCTCTCTCTCTCTCTCTCTCTCTCTCTCTCTCTCTCTCTCTCTCTCTCTCTCTCTCTCTCTCTCTCTCTCTCTCTCTCTCTCTCTCTCTCTCTCTCTCTCTCTCTCTCTCTCTCTCTCTCTCTCTCTCTCTCTCTCTCTCTCTCTCTCTCTCTCTCTCTCTCTCTCTCTCTCTCTCTCTCTCTTTCTCTCTCTTTCTCTCTCTTCCTTTCTTCCGCTTTTTTTCTCTTTCTCTTCCCATCTTTCTCTCTTTCTTTCCTCTCTCCTCTATTTTATCTCAGCAATTGCTTTTGAGAATTTCTACTCATGAGAATTTGTACCCAAAACTCTAAAGAAATCAGTTGTGAATGAAGAGTAGAGGTCCTTGTGTAGGTGGATAACTGGGAATATCCCACACCTTGCACTGTGGTGTGAAGCCACCAGTGCAGCTAGTGTGGATCTCTGATAAAACCCAAGTCATTTTCTCACCATCAAAACCAAAATCCTCAGAAGTCTGGAGAAGTGGGATGTCTAGTGTGTGGAGAAAATCTATCAGCATTAACTGAGTTGGGGTAATGAAGATAGTGTTGATCTTTGGGAATTACAGAAGTGTCTGCTCAAAGAGTGAGAGTGATGATATGGCAGATAAAACTTGGTGGAAATAATTGGAAAATGGTGCTCATGATCAAAGTCTGGACTTCACTGGGGGAAAGAGTGGTTGAATGAGCAGATTTTTCGTTTGAAAAAAGTTACTCTTGTTCTTGGTAATCCCCAATAGGGGAGGGGGCATATAATAAAAAGAATGAACAAAATCACAGAAAACCAATCTGAGTTTGTGTCTGTGTTGTATATTTAAATGCTGTGTAAATCCCAAAGAAGATATAGTAGGAATCAGAAGCAGTATAAAGACTGACAGTATAGAGCAGTTTCTACTTGGGGGCTGATAAAATAGGCTGTTATTTTTTTTTTAATCATGGAAAAAGGACAACTGAGGGATGTGAAATATGAGTCACATAGAAAGGCACAGGAAATTAGCATTCTGTCTAAGGTAGCAGACGTAAAAGAAACCAACTTATGAAGTTTTTAATGTAATTTCAATTTGGCTATCGAACTCCGTGATATAGGATAGTCTTGGTTTTAAACCTGTCTGAATTTTTAAACAACAATTTAGCAGTCATGGAAGTAAAGTCCAGTGAGGTTACTGAGTATGTAGACATCACAATTGGCTCAAGAAATACTTCAGCAACCTTGAGGGTTGAGGCAGAGGTTATAGCAAGTGTCATTATTGTCATGCTTCCATCTCCTGTGCATCTGCTCTCTGTCCCAACTGGAGACATAGTGGTGGATTTGGTGGACCTTTTCACTTGAATCAATGTAAGCATTTTTAAGTGTTTAGATGAGAATGTTAATTTGCTTAATAAAATTAAATTCATTGATACTGTTACAAAGCATAAAAACCCAAACACTAGAGACCAAATTCAGTAGAAAGACACACAGGCTAAGTAATTTGAACCTCTTTCTCTTGCAGCAAATACGTAAAGCCTGGACTCTATTCATTACAGATTTTAAATAAATTCCATTTCCAAAATGTTTTTTCAGAATGGCCTTTTTTAATACATGAATCACTGATTGATGACTGATGGGGTTTTTAGTGAGTTTTTTATTGTTTTATTATCATCTCTGGAAATAAAACTTTTCAGGCCCTCTCTGAGAAATCCTTGTGCACAGTAAAGGTGTTTCCCTGAAGAGAGGTGTTTTCTCTTTCACTTGCCTGTAAAAAGTCACAACTGTGTGTGCTGATATTAACTCCCTGTCAGCAGCACATTTTAATTTTATCAGTTTGTTGTAGCCTCTTTGTCATAGTTCTCCACTATGCAGTTAATGCTATGCATAAAAGGTTTTAGAATATCTTTCTCCTCAGATAGTAAAATTTTGTATTATGAGCATGCAGCCTTGCAACACTAACTTAAAGCATGGAGGAAAATTATTTTTGCAAATTTCTCATGTACTTTAACATTCTTGCACACTTTGAGCTAACGTGTCCTTCCTTCCTTTTGTCCATCCATCCTTACTGCCCTCCCTAACTCCCTTAACTTTTGCTTGACATAAATGTATTCAGTATAATAGCAGAGGAAAAAACCTCCAAGAACCAACCTAAACAAACAAAGATATTCAAGTGGTGTTTTCTGATGGTTTTAGTGTCCCACATTCAGTGTGCAGCTTTACTGCTGGTAGTTGAGTGTGTGAAGGTGAACAACTGCTCTGCGGTCAACTCTGGAGTATGAGGGTCTTGTTCCTGCTTTTCCTTTTTCATGTTTTAAAGGAGTTTTAGAAGGTTGCCTGGCAACTGAGTTGGGAAACTTAGTGTCTATCTGGGTTTCTGGATGTTGGGAGAGCCTATTAGGAAGTCAGCACTTTATTCTTGCCCCGTTGTTAGAGTTCTTGGTATGCATCTGCTGCTGTCAGAGAGGCTGATGGCTGGCTGGAGCCTCAGTCACTTACAGACATTCCTACCTTATTTCTGTTCCAGCAAAGAGAATGAATACCACAGGGATAAATTAATGGATCCCCATCTGGTTTTTTTGCCTTTTTCATAAGGAGATAATTTACCATGTCACTGATACTGCTGGGCAGAGACTGCCCTGAAAAGAGTGTATAAGAGGCATTTACTATTAATCTTGAATGGTTAAAAAATTTAAAATAACAGGAAGGTGGTTTGTGAATCTGGGGAATTATTTCCAAACATCAATTTTCAATCACATTTCTATGCTAGTTCTGTAAAGTTCTTGTTGATTTTCTTTCAACTATGTACTTCCTTTGTACCATGGAACAAACTTCTCTGAGAATCTTGAATTACAAAACTTTGGATTGCATATGTAGTTCTTAAAAGTGAGGCTTAGTTCTCATGTGTGTGTATTTGGAGGAGAGATTATCGTTCTTCAGTGGTTTCCTGCGCTGTGTGGGTTTTGGGGTTTTTTTGTTTGGTTTTAGGGGGTTTTTTGCCTTTCCAGGGTCAGAATGTAATTTCCTTTCATCAGCATTTATTGGTGTAGAATAGCTCAAGATTCTGTTGCACATTCCATGTAATATACTAGTCTCTTTTTTCTTCTCTATGCTACAACCCGATTTTTGTTTAGAGAATAAAATAATGAGTCACATTCCCCAAACAGAATTTCATAAAGCATTCACTTTTTCATCTGATATTTTCTATGTGTTGCGAAGGCAGACTTCTCATACTGATTGGGCATGGTTGCTTTTTCTCCTTGGCTTTTTTTAATATCTTCAAAACATTAACTTTTCGTGTATTCAGAACCAGTATTTTCATTTTTGATGTTTTGAATGAGACCTGCCTTCCATCCACTTCTCAAGGTGATGGTTGAATCTTTCCACTTTAATTGTATGTCTGTAGTTCACTTGGTGTTTTTTATTTTGTTTTGGAATATACCTATTTGTTAGTCTAAAGTGGTTTAGTAATATTACTGCTTTCCTTCAGCTTCACATCAGTATTAATTTATTGCATTTTTTGCGAATACGGGAGATGAAGGGTGTTTGAGAAGAACAGAAATTAAAAAAATATAGAAAATCTGCTTTGTTGGAGAACTTAGGTGATGGAATGAAGTGAGGTAAATCAGTCCGATGAAAGCTTTAAAATATGATCAGTTTATCAAGCTAAATCTTTGAAAGAGTTCAAAGCTCTGTCATATGAATAATTTTTTTTTATAATATAATTTTTAGTTCCACTGCATACTAGGGAGTTACAAGACTAACTCTAGATGCCTTCTGCTTCATAAATATGGAGCGCTAGAAGAGCAGCCTTTGGATTTGGTAATGTGTTGTACAGAAGTCCCAGAAATATCTCTCTTGTTTGATTTGTAGCCTTTGGCATGACAAAGTACTGGTATTGGAAAATTCGAGAAATCATGTCATTGCATGGCTTTGCTGTAGGATGCTGCTTTTCAGCGCTTTGAGTTGGATTTTTTTTTTCCACCTTCCTACTTACTGGAGACCACATGAGGCGGAAAAGACTTTGAGGTTCTGCCAGAAATCAAATAACATACTCTGCTAACCTCTAGCCATGTGCCGTTTCTTAGCTGAGAGCTTGTGTGTGCTGGGAGAGTTTACTTCTAAGAAGGTGGCTTTCTTGAAACTAACTTGTAGGGAACAACCTTGTATAAAACCAGTTGGCTTTGCGTTTTGCAGGGAGTCGCTGGTTCACCTGGAATGGGCCACCTGTGGTGTTTTTATAACCCGAGTACTCATGCTCTATAGTGCTGCTGCTTACAGCTCTCTGCTTTATGTTGGCACTGTTAAAAATACAAATAGGTCCTGCACAAGATTCAAGCTCACACAACAAATACATGCAGAAGTTATTTTAGGCACGGGCTCAAAACGAGGTTCACTGTTTGCTGAGATATGTGCTGCTGGGTTTTCCCCCAGCTGACTCTCCGATGATCCAGCTATGACTGCTTTGAATGAGGAAAATCTCATCGGTATTTTATAGCCCTATAGAGTATGGTAACTTGCTAAGTTTGGATGACCACGGCACTCCATCAAGCCTGTTAAAAGCCTTTTTCCCCTCCACTTTTGGCAGTGCTGTGTGAGTGACAGTAGGCAGATAGGCAATAGACAATAGGCTTAGGTCCTTCCTAGGAGGAACCTCACGTGAGGTGCATTCAGGCCATCTGTGTAGAAAGCAAGAATGTGGCCTGTTTGTGGTTTCAGGAGTTCACAGCTCAGACTGTAACCTAAATATGCCTTTCTTCTCATTGCCTCTTAGGAAAGACAGTGGTAACTTCTAGTGAGCAAACTATTACAGACAAAATGGGCACATGCAGGCATACCTAGACAGAGGTGCAACGTGCCCATGGCTCTCTGCAGTTCCGCAAGCAGCCTCTGTGTGATTTTTGAAGTGGTCCTTATTTGGGAATTGGAAGTGGTTTTTTTTACTTCCAAAACAGCAAGAAGTGGGGAGGGTGTAAGTTTATCCTGCTTGGCAGAGAGGGAAGTCCTTCTCTTCTTTTAGTACTCTTGCCTCTTCTTCCATATCAAGATGAACCTTCTTATCCTTCCAGGGCCATGGCTGCACTTGGCATCTTCCTGTTTTCTAACTTTTCAACGTTTTCATTTCTATCTTTAAAATCTACACATTGAGAAGTGCAGTTAATTACCTTTCTTCGTTAGTGGTCTGTATGCATTGTACAGCCAAGTTCAAAAGTGGAAAATAGTTTTAATGATTGAACTTTTCTCTGCAGAAGTTTACTTAGCAGGTTTCAAGTTGAAAACTTAACTTTCTGTCAGCTGGAGAAATAATTCACGTGTTTACCCTTGCACACACAAAACATTAAGGGAAATTTTTGTTGTCCTGTTCCAGCTGAAAATGAAGTTGTACCAGTATGAACAGCTCACAGAATCACAGAATATACTGAGTTGGGAAGGGACCTGCAAGGATCGTCGAGTCTGCCTCGTAGCACTGCACAGGCCATCCCCAAGAGTCACACCATGTGCCTGAGACCGTTGTCCAAACACTTCTTGAACTCTGTCAGGCTTGGTGCTGACTCACCAGTAATTTGTTCATCTGCACGTTCTAACTCACGGGCATTGTTTAGCCTGGTTTGTCTTTGTTTTTGAGAACAGTCATAGCACGTCATTGTTCATAAATGTATTCCTAGAGGTGTTCATTTAAATCTTGTGTGCTTTGAGCCGGCTAATTTCGGTTTCTGTGCTGCTCCAAGTCCACTCTTTCGCCAGTTATGATAACAGTATCCTGAACACAGCTACAAACTGTGTATTTAGGCTGTTGGTGATTGCTTATTTTGGAACACCCAATTTGGGTATCAGAAGAGATGTTTGGACTTCAGGCTGAAGTTTAAGATGTACTTTGCATAAGATAGAATAGTTTGACTCTGGTTCGTAGTATATTCCTAACTTAAATAGGAACATTCCAGGAATATTAAGTTTTAGATAGGGTTGTTTAAGGTGTTCCCTCCACCAGTGCAACATTTGGAGTTGGCAGAAACAATGTACAGTTACAGATTTTGGACATAAATCCTCACTTATATCTGAAAATGCTTTTCAATAAATAACCATAAGAGTTTCCATAGCTTTTTCTTCATAAGTCCCCTGATGTTAATTGTGTAAAATTCATTAAATTTGCACATGGGATTAGTTTGATCTCTTAAGTTTTTTAGGATGTTGCTCAGGAATCACATGAGGTTCTCATTAAGAGAACAAAAAAGAGAACAGCCAGGATTATTTTATCAATCAGGTATGCTAAAAACAACACCAACAAAACACAGCCTTTCAGTATCATTCACCAAGGACAGCTGGAGCACAAATTAATTTTTCTTAATAGCTGAAACTCAGGATGTTCTTGGTGGTATCACAATGAAAAAATTATCTGTGTAGCTTCTTTTTGAAGCAATAAATTCTCTGTCTTTACCAGGGAAACTAATAACAGCATAATAATCTGGGTTTGAGGGTGGTAGAAAAACTTAAATCACCAGACTAGCAACTCCCGTTGGAGACAATGCCTACTCTAATGCTGGATGAGCTGTCCCTGTAGAATGGGCAAGTGAGGGGATTGTGCACATGGTAATTACTCAGAGAAGATCTCAACAGCACCAAGGAGGCAAGCAGATGCACTTTTACTAATGTTTGAATTTCTATTTCTGTGCGGGTGTTCCTGCACTTCCAGGAACTCAGCAAGGTTTACTTGGTAGTACAGGCTTCATTATTACTTTTTAAATGCTTTCCATTAAATGTAGGTCTGTTGGCCATGATGTTCATTGATGTGCTGGTTTTGTATTACATGGTTAAAAATGCTATGGACAAAGTTTAATAATTAAATCCATTATTAATGTCTCCTTAAGAAGACAAGAGGAAGGCCATGCATGTTGATTCAGTGCTACAGATGTGGGCTCTGAGAGAAAATAGATTAAAATATGAATGCTGCCCTCTAAACAAATACACCCCCAAAAACCTCAGTCACTGCAGAATTTGAAAGCTAATAACCAGAACAACAGGAGAAGATTTAATCTTTTAATCAGCCGCTTGCTGTATGTGTAGGAGTGATTTGCATAAGCTTTGTTGCCTCCATAAATGACAACTGATCCTTTACCAGATCACACTGCAGGTAAAATGTGGTCAGTACAAAGCCAGCTTGGCCTGGTTCATCGGCAGCCCTCCAAGGATAGAGCTCCCCATGGGCAGCCCTCAAGGATTAGGTAAAGTTGACTGTATGAAGACTCAAGACATCACAGATGATGCACTTTTTGGTGTGTTTAGAAGATGTTTTAGCTGACACAATGGCAGGTTGTGTATCAGAAGATTCTGGCCACCAGAAGTAGGAATACTTTTGGAGATTTGCCTTCTTCAGCAAGGAGTATGCTGGGAGTTGATAGAGAGGGAAAGATAAACTGTAAACCCAAAATTTCATTGCCAGTGTGCCAGCCACAAAAGCTGAGATTATGGAAGACAAAGGCACAGTGGGAAACTCATACTAGGAAATTGCACAGATCCCGTCCCCAGGTACCAGCTATGACATGTTTGACTTAATCAAAATTCTTTCCTGTGTTTATGTAGAACTAAAGATGAAATTCCAGCCTCAAATGTTCGTAAAATTTTGACTTACCAGAAATGTTCATGAAGCTCAGAAATTCAAGAATTTGTGCAGTTGCATCTTGAGCATTGACTTGAATATGATGTTGAGGAAACAAATTCTATCCATCTGTTGGAATCAAAAACTGTATGTAATACTGGTGGCTAGAAAGTAAGAGAATTTGGGGTTTAAATTCATCCTCAGCAAGCTGATCTATTTTCTGCCAGCTAAAATATAAATTTTTTTGACAATAATGTGTTATTAAAAACAGAATAATAGGGCAGTGTTTAGTAATTAGTGTTTCTTCTACCATGAGACTTTTTGTAAAACAGTATTGATAAGTTTAATCATAAGAACAGGTCTTCGTTCTAGGAACTTTAGTCCTTTTCAGCCTTTCCAAAAGGCTCTAGAAACATACAGCATTACAGTAAGAGTGACTTTTTCATTGAAGACCAGAGAGGGAGTAGGCAGTTCATTTAATTAATTGATCACTTTGAAAATTGAAATGAAAACTGTCATGCAAGTCATTAAGATGAATCTCTTCTTCTTCACAATGTAGCTGTGAATTGACCTTTGAAGGGGTTGCCATTGTAATCTTGCCCGCTCTGATGTCTTCACCCTCATGCTTAAGAGTGTGTTGTGGCGTTTTTGGACAAAATACAAAGATTTGTAGGTGACTTTGAAGGTTGTTTAATTTCAACTTAAGTTCTGCATCAACTTGATTCATTATCTAAATCTTGAAATCAGTTTTTAAACTTTGGAGCTGAGTTTAACCAATCTCCATCCAATTAACCATCCAAGGGAGACATTATGGATTTTTATTTAAGAGACATTAATTGCCACATTGCATTTGCAATTTCTTAGTGCTCATTGAGAGTTTGAGGAAATATGCTTTGCTTTTTATGTTGTTGAATTTTTAGTAAATATTGTATGTTGCTGTATATTAAATAGTGCTTGTTCTGCTAATAGTTTTCCAACATCTGTTTCCTAATGAGGAAAAATATGGGCAAAATAAACCACCTCTTTGGAAAACATTGAAATTTTAGAATAACCAAAAGCTAATGCAATAAACATTAACATGAACCCCTTTGGTTTCATAATCACTAGCTTGTATCTGTCTTATTTATGTAACAAATGCAATAAATTAATGTTGCAGTTGTTGTTGCCCATCTTGAAGTGAGGTGGAAAAAAAGGAATGATGCATGATGAAATAGCTGTCAGCTTCTTAAGTCATCTGTCATTGAAAACTGGGGGTTTGGGAAGATGATGAGAATCTGCAGAAGTTGTGCATCAGAATTCTTTGGTACTTGCTATAAAGGGGTGTTGGCATCCTACCTTAAATACAGAAATCTGGATGGTTATAAATGGTGCCCTTTAATACGTAGAAATGCTGTTCAAGGGCCTCTGCAAACCTTAATGGTTACAGATGCAAGCGATTGTCTTTTTCCCAGTGTTCTGAGAGAATTGAGGCCAAATGTGTGAGCTTTCCACATTCTTTGCTCCTTGTTGTTTCTCTTGGAAAAGAAGGTAATTTGCTTGTAATTCATTAATGTTGATCTTGTTTAAACTAAACAGTAATACAGGAGAAACGTAATTTTAAAAGTTAAGCCATGTGTTCCTGATACAGTTGAAGCAATGAAGTTGTGGGAGCCAAGTACACAGGAGGTCTGTGACCGCATATTGCTGATTTCTTCAATAAATGCCAGTTTGGTTTGCATTAGGTCTGCCATCCAAAATAAGCAAACCAATGACTACCTCAAATTCAGCATGACTTAACTATAAAAGGTGAATCAAACATTTTAAAGATAATATTTGTAGAGCTCCAAGCTGTGAGAGTCTAGGATTGATTTCAGTTGCATAGACCTAAGCTGCAATCAGTGGTACTTAGTGGAGGTAAAGGCAGAGCAAAAATCAAAGCAGCCTTATTGCTACTGTGGGTAGCCAAAGCCAGCTGGAGCAAACCCCAGTGTTGCACATGGAGCTTCTGAAGCTGCCCAGTCTGATTTACATCTCCAGAGAGGGAATATCTCCTGAAGGGTATGCCTCCTCATTCACCTACCAGGCAGTTCCTTGTGGAAAACAAATAGCTCTTTGTTACTCTGGTCATATAATATTCTATAGGTGCTTAACCTAGGCCTCTTCAAAGGCCTGTGAACAGGAGCCTGTGAATTTTAATGGACTCTTTAGCTCCATTAACCTTTTTCTTTGAAAAAAAGTCCCTGGACTCTTAATGGCTAACAAAAGGTTTCCTCCTGCAAGTGTCTTGAACTCTTTTTTAATTTTATATTCACATGCCAGAATTGAAAATGCAGTTGCAAAGAAGTCTGTCTATTTTAACCCCAATTACTTGTTCAGCATTAATGACAAGAAGTTGAGTAGGTTTGGAAGACTTTTATTTTCAGGATCTAATCCAGAAATCTCCTATGAAGTGTCAATAGTATGCAAACTGGCACCTGTGTTTTCAGATTTTCTTCTGTTCAGCCAGGCCTACCTAAAATAGTAAGTTAAAAAGACACATATTTCCATCATAGTGAAGATACTGTTAGGCTAGAGCTTTGGGCCGTTACAAAAAAAAAAAAAGAAAGTGTAAATACTTTAAAATTTTCTGTCCCTTTAACTTTTTTGACTTGTGTTCTTTCTGTGACCTTGAATATCCTGTGGAGTTCCGTGGTCATAGAATCACCTGGGTTGAAAGGGACCTTAAAGATCACACAGTTCCAGCTCCTCTGCTGTGAGCTTGGGACACCTTCAACTAGAACTGGTTCTTCAGAGACCCATCCAAGCTGGCCTTGAACTCCTCCACGGATGGGGTATGCGCAACTGCTCTGGGCAGCCTCTTCCGGTGCCTCACCACCCTTGCAGCAAAGGAATTCTTCTTAATATGTAATCTAAGCCTGCGCTTGTTCAGCTTGAATCCATTTCCCCTTGTTCTTTCACTACAGCCTCTTGTAAAGTCTCTCTCTTTCTTGCAGGCTCCCTTTAGGTACTTTCTGAACAATCCCAGTTCTCTTAGGCTATCCTCATAGGATGGTCTGTTAGGGACACAGCAGCTTCTCCCATCATCATTTCATTCCCCTTGATTAAATTAGAATTATGTTTTTCTGCATCTTGTTCTTGCTAAGTAGAAATCCAAAGTAGTAATCTGTTCCTGCCTGTTGCAGGAGTCCTCCTTTCCTCTGCCTGGCAGGTCCAGTCTGTGACAGTGCTTGGGTTTCACATGTTACTCAGGGCAGACAGCCTTTGACCTCTCTTTGGTCAGATGTGTGGAAACATTCTGCAGTATTAGCTGTTAGTGAAACTTAATGCAGCAGTTGCTTGTGACCTGATTTTTATTTCCACCTGGACAGTCAAGCTCCAAGTGAGAGCATTATGAAAGAGTACTAGAAAGTGGGGCAAGCTCCTAAGTGCAGTACGATTCCAGGAGCAGATTGGCTATAAGCTCTATATCCAAACACAAGGCAACAAATCGAACTTCTGAAAATTATGCTTTAAGGCATCTGGACACAGTATATGAGGTGGCCATTTGGTCTTTGGTGCCAGCTCTTTGACTTCCAGATGTGCTGTTGTTACACTCAGATACTGGCTAGCATACACAAAGCATTACTTTAATCAGGTATGGATCTGTGCCCTGGCATCAAGAGCCTGCGATTAGTATAGATGTGTCATAGTATGAATGTTGTTTTTATAGCCATTTTATATTTCTGGGTGGATATACCCTTAGGTATGACAGTCCTAACTGTCTATCCCATTCAGAGTCATGTACGGTTTATCATCTGGAGTGAGCATATGATGTATTTGTTTCCATTATTAACCAGATATGAAGGGAGATGAAATAATTTTTGGGTCTTGGACAGAAAAAAGGGAATGTTCCATATGTCTGAAGCTCCCACCTTTTGCTACTGCTGTGACCTTCTTGTTTGGAGACAGATTTCCTCAAAGCTTGTTTATGAGAACACCACTTTATTGGTATTGGGGCTAAAAAGGAAACATCTTGTACTATTCTCACTCTGGTTGCTGAAGTTCTGCACGAACAGGTCATGTTAAAATACTGTGCAGTGCATCATTTGAAATATTCAGCATTGTGATTTTTGGCTGTCAGATCTGTTACGTAAATCACAGTTTGATTGTCCTAAGGATTGAGCTTGCTGCTACAGTCTGAACAACACTGTTGTTTCTTGGTTTTGGAAAACTGAATTTCCTGTTGTGTCCGTCTGGCACATATGGATGAGTATTCACTAGCATCACCAGAGCAATGGAACCAGCCAAGGACAAACGTTTGGCATGTTTTACGCTGGAAAAGTCTCGTTTCAAAATCAAAACATGCATATGCACATACTTAAAATGAAGCGGTAAGTGCTTAAAAGCTGGACTAGAATAAAAAACATGCCAGAGTTGCTGTTGCCTCTTCTTCAGTAAAAGTTGCATCAGCCATGTTTTGCCCAGGGCACAGTTTGTACATTGGAAGTTTTCTTTCCACTGAAAACACGGAATGGCAAGCAAGTCTTCCTTTTTTTTGAGGGAGCTGAAGGGCAGTAGAGCCATTAGGTTCCTCATATTGGCTGAAAACTTTTGTGGCTGCTTTCATCCATTTGTGAGAGACCTCTTGTGGCTTGTTTTTCCTCTGAGCCTTTCACTGATCAGTCCCTCTGTTTTCTCATGGCTTGAGCTCCCAACTCCGTGAGTATTCCTTGGTGATGTTTTCACTCACATTTGAGAAGAACAACTTAGGCAGCAACTGAATGCCCAAGGTACAGGAAAGATCTTTTCTTAACCAGGGTGGATAGAAATAAAGTCTGCCTAATACAACTTCAAAAACAGGCCGTATTGAAATTGCTTTGGCTTCTTAAGGCTTGGGTTCTTGTGCGTCTTCTCAGCAGGCAGCTCTTAGCTCTTGTGCTTTAAGGCACATGGTAGGAGGCAAGTGTGAAGAAGTTTGGGGAAGTATGAACCTAGGCTACTTCACTAGTAATAAAGTGTCCAAAATGTCTCTCGTTATGAAAAAGGAGGAAGAAAAAAAACCTCTTGTAAAGAGAGATCCTGATGGCACATATTCTGCTATGTGTTATATGGATGCCTAATATTGTAGGCCATAAAAGAAAGCATAAGTATTTTAGGCTTCTTGCAGAGTTTATAGCTGAAGGTGAGAACTGTGTTTCTCGTTAAAGTTGTCTTTTTTAATAGGTTCATAGGCTAACTCTCCGTAGGCAAATACAACAGCCAACCTATGTAAGAACCTCAAACCTTTCATTTTTGTGTCACGGTCACATATCTTACTTGAAAAAGCTTTTCTTTTCTTGAATTTTAAAGATGTTAGAGTTCAGAATGTCTGTTGGAACGTTTTTAATTAACAATTTTTTGAAAGAGTTTCAAACATCAAAATAAGCATGCAGAGAAAGTGCCAGATAAAATAAAAATGAAATACTGAACAGAATTAGTCATACTTTGAGCTTGTGCTGCTTGAGTCTGAAAGTTTTTGTTTTAGTACAAGTCCCATTGGGCTCTTCAGAATAATTTCTGTGTTTTGAACTAGATTTCCTATTTGTTCACATTTTAAGTTATATTTTTAAAAAGTTTTCATGGCTAAATATGTTTCAGTGATAGTAATACAAAGAAAAATGAGGTTGTTAACCTCATTTTATTTTTCTAATTGGAGAGAAAATAGATATTTCTCACTTGCAAATTGAAAAGGTAGAGCAGAAAGTAGCTTATTACCAATTTCCATTAAATATGCAAGATCCCAAATATTTTTGTTTGGAAAAAGAAACCACTGATTTTAACAACATGAACACCTGTGGTCTTCATCAGAACAGTGAGAGAGCTATGGCCAGGAAAAAGGTGTAGCAGGGAAGGGAACTTGCAAGAGAAGTTTCTCTCTTATGAGCTCTAACAGTAAGAACTGAGGACTTCTTTTTGTTGATGCATCTAGTTGCACACATTATCTATAAACAAAACAAAGTCATAATGGTAGGTACTACAAGGAGCTTTTCATCCAGAAAGGGTGAAATGTATCAACTGCCATTCAGTGGAGTGGCTGGAGGAGGAAGGTGTTGCCAATTCTGCAGGGGAGACTGTCACTCAGAATGGACCCAGAAGTGAAGCTTAGATAACTTGGCCTTATTATCAGATATATGCAGTCTAATTTAACCAGTAGTTTATCTTCATAATTAAAATAGACATGCCAAACTAGTTTGTTTTTCTGCTGTTTCTGAGCATAAAGTTATAAGGCTTTAACCTTCAAAAACTTGAATTATTTTTTTTTAGGCTAAACCCTTGTTTGGTGACCAGAGCTGCCTATCTCGATATCCTTGTGATGTTGACTACTCACCTGGAGAAGTTTCAAAAGCAAGGTAAGTCAAATGTTGTATTCTGTGCATTGATTTTAATATCTGTATCTGCTTCTGAGCTCTGTTGAATCTGGATAAACAATAGTTTATTATTTGTGCTCAAGGTATCTACTGACTTCTAGAATCCTTTAGGTGCTTCGTAGAAGGGCCTTTATTCTACCTTCTCAAGAGCTGGTCCTAGGTTTAGTTGAGAAGAAAACTGAGGTAGGGCTCCATGTCAAGGCTTGAAGTGCCGATCTTGCGGAATTCCTAGTCCTAAAACGGCTAGCAACAAAAAAGATCCTCTCCATATTCCAGAATGTTTGGAATCCAAATCCTGGACTGTTGCTACTTTAACCTTTCCAGAAAGCCACAGAAATGTTCCTTCCTGCGACACCTGAAATAGCTTCAGAGAAAGTGTTTTCTAATGTTTAAAAGTTTTATAACAAGCAGCTCTGAGAGCTTCTTCCAGTTTCTTTTTTCATTTTTATTCTTTATCAGTGGGAATTTTTTGAAGGACCAGTGAGAACTATCAGTGGTTTTAATGTTGTAGATTACAGTTAGCAACAGTACAAAATAAGCTGTGATCAATAAGAAAAACAAAGGTATGGAGGAAGGAACACCCTTTCACATGTGCCAGTGTGTAGGCAGCTTTCAGTCAGCTGTAAGTAGCTTCCTTGTGGGTCTGTTTTGTTCATTTCTTATGAACAAGTGAGTAATAAATTACCTTGTCAGTTCAGGAAGGCAATTAATTAATAGTTCTGTCATTTCATTAAAATTCTTAACACTGCATTTAAGTCATTGGAGCCTTTCTTGATTTCAGATAGTCATGTTGTGGGCACTGTTAATTTTAAAAACAATTCCTTTTGCTTTTTTTGCCTAGGCCTTTAGTTGATGTAGTTCTATTCTAATTCTAAAATTGCTATTGGTGTGATTTCTTGTGAATGTACAGTTCAAATAGTGATAGTTGTTAGGAGAGCAAATTGGTGATGAACATATCTGAAATAAACTTCTTCAGACAGGTTGATGCAGAACCAGCCCATACGACAGGACAGACATACAGAGTGACTAGGCAAGGGCCACATGCTTTCTAGGGTGGAATGAACCATCTTATCTGAAGCAGTTTCAGTACAACATGTCTGTAGGGATATTTTTTTTTCCTGGCTCTTTACTGGTTTTTCTGTGGCTAAGCTATATCTACCATCAATAATTCTTATATTTACTTATTTTTGTTATTACTACAAAATAAAGCTTGTTGAATCCTCATGTGCCATTGGCCCTAGTGATAATCCTTTGCAGTTCATTAAAGAGTCTGGGTGTGTATCATAACTACAGAATAAACAAAAACAACCCCCAAAGCCTCCATCAACCGTATTTCAGCTCATCACCCTTTTTACTTTTTTACTTTGAATACTCCTTCTTAAAAGAGAGATCTTTTTGGGACTATTAATTTTTACACTTTTTAAATCATGATCCTCTACTTCTGTTCAGCTCCTTGGTGGTATGAATCATCCTGGTTTTTCTGTATTCTCTTCATCTGAAGTATTTTCATCTTCTGATTATTCTTGTCACTCACCCTTCAGCTCTATTTCTGTATTTTCTTTTAGGAAGGAGCAGCCAGTACTCCAGGGGAGGGCTCCTTGTTTTGCTTACTTAGTGGACATTTTATTTCCTTTATCAGTCTCTTTCCTATTTCAGTTATCCTTGGGGTTATTTTTGTCTGTTCTGGCTTTAAACAATTGCTGCACATTTGCAAAGGCTTTCATGGACCTCTCCACACCAGGAAACTTCCCTCCTTTTTTTAATGTCCCTGACTTGTGAATAGCCCTTTGAGACTGAGGGACTGCACTATGCTGCGGCTGGATTACTAACTATAGTGAATTCATTTATTTTTCAAAGCTCATGTGGACTGTAACAAGCCTGGGTGCTGTAAGGTACAATTTCTGCAGAAGGAAAGCAATTATTTTTGCAGATTCTCTCTGCTTGGGGATAGTTCATTAGTATTGTTTTGCTTAAAAGCTTTATTCCTACATAGGTTTAAAATTACGTATTTCAGGCAGTGTCTACAGAGAGTAAAAACTTAGGCTGGAAGTACTGTTTTGAAAACTTGAAGATACACTGGGGACAATTTTATGTATCACGCAAGAAGCCCTTCTGAAAGGAAGGAGTAATATGTTTATATTAAATAGAAACTGAGTGTCCTGTGACACAGTAAGAGAAAGACTAAACTTGCCAGTTAAAACTGAATGTTTTGAGTCTCCCATTTAAATCTTTTAAAGATATGATTATTAATTGAAGCGTTATACTTTTCTGAGATTAAATATCTTACTCATACATGAATATCTCTGGTTATGAGCCAACTTTTCTCTGTTCTAATCTTGATTCGTAAAGTTGTTTCAATGAATAAAGAGTGAGGGACAAATCCAAATAAAACTGTTTCTTGATGTGTTTATCTAAGAGGCCCCAGGAAGTGCTGTATATGAGTTCCAGGCCACAGGCTGAAACTGATTTTCATCAACAGAAATGGGAATGCAATGTAATGAGCCTGCAACTGGTTAAAATCAGACCACTTCTAATTGATTATGCCTGTCTAAAGAGGCTACAATTACAAAGAAGTTTTCAGAGTACAGCTCTGCCTAGGTCTTTCCTACATTATGATTATTTTCTGTAAGTGATTTGTTGTTTTCAATTAATAAAATCTGTCTCTTAAAGTGCAGGATAGCCCTTAGGGAATTTACTTCACAAATTCAAAAAATATCAGCTTTAAAATGTCAGCTAAGGAAGGCAGGGACTAATGGATACCAAAAGCATCTTGTCCAGCTAAAAATTTACTGTTGGGTAAATGATGATTATTTATCTTAAACAAAACAAAGCAACCCAGACCCCATAGTTATTCCTGTTTGCTGGACTGGATGGAAGTGTTGCCTGATTCATGTCACTGGAAAAAGACAGTTTTCTTCCCTTGAGGTGATAGGCAAAAGCTAGAACTTTTCTCTCAGCTCCTGATGTGCCTGAGGGCTTTCAGATAGACTGAGACAGTACATAATGCCAAGACTATATAAACTGAAAAGTATTTTTATTCTGTTATTAATAGTGGTTGGAAGCAAGCCTTAAAAAAAATAAAAAAGTTAAAATATAGAAATACTATTTTTACCTTTATTGAGAGTAAAGAAAGTTCTTAGCAGGTATAGGATTATTTGATGAGCTAATGTCTATTGTCACTATTAATAACTATTAATAGCATCCAAGGAATTTGTTCTTGCAGACCTCTTTGATGTATTTTCTCCACATTAACTGTTTTTATAGATCAGAAATCACAGATGTCTAGGGCCTTTTCATTGTCATGGGAGAACAATGCCATCCTCTTGCAGAGGATATTCTGGCACTTCTACCCTGCTTCAGATATTACAGAGGAATAAAGTAACATTTGTAGGCATATTGGGGTGGGGAAAACGACCCTGAGTCCAGGTGAGAAGATGTCCAGCATTAGCTGTGTATATGATTATTTGCAAGTTCACAAGTTTTGATCAGGAGGAGTTAGAAGCAGGTCTGTCAAGCTGTAGAGCTCCAGATCCATCTGAGGTTACATCCATGCTTACCTGTGCACTCACAGAGATGGGCTTTGCAAGAGATGGAATACAGGACTCTGGTGTGATACACTGAAGATCCTTCCACAGACGAACTTCTGAGAGAGGACCTGTCATAGAGACATTCCTGCTTTCAGATCTTCCAGAAATTGGTGTTTGAAGCAGAACAAGATGAGAGCATTACTGTGATCTGCAGTGCTGGTAATGCAGGAGCCAGAGTGTTGAGTTGCAGTGAAAGCTCAATCTGGGATGCTCTGTCTCTCTGTAACAAATGAAAAATGCCACAAGACAGTGGTCACATTTTCCTTCTTGCTCACATCTTGAAAAAGTTTTCTTGGAGTATTTTGTCATTTCGTGAAAGGAAAAAATGGATGCCACTCTCTATAATATACTTAACTAATAAAGCACATTTTGGCCAGAGGTGTGTTCCAAAAAATGGCACTTGTTGATAGAGCCCTGTCAACGTAAGTGTGAAGTAGGATGTAGAACAGAAGAGGGAAAAGATGAATGAAAATTTTGCTAAATATAATCCTGCCAAGTTGTTGCTTTATTCTGTATATATGCTGGCTGGTTTGGCCTATTGTCAAGTGTAGTGTCTTCAAAATTCAAGTTTTGTGGGAAAGAGAAAATGTTTAAAAAGGACATCAATAGGATGAATCTGTCATTTAGGAAAAGATACCACTTGCAGTCTAACCAAGCATTTTCCTTTCTATATTTGAGGTAAAAGAATTTATAAAGGTTCTTGAAATAAACCAAACTCCAGTGTTGTTGTCAAACATGGAACAGTTACTTAGTATTTACATGATTAATCTTATTAGTAAAGAGATTGTTTTGGTACCAAAATGGAGCAGCCAGTATTTCACTCTTACTTATTTTACTTCCTTGAGTTTTGCAAAAACATATTTCCATTTCCTTGCTATCTTCCAAATACTTTAACCTTCTGTAGATACATGGGCTATTATTTCAACTGTCTGCAGGTTTTTTCCTCAAATACAAAATACTGTTTTAAGTAACATACAGTGGAAATATCATTTTCTTGGTTATATGTGTCCTTTTAAATTAGAAGTTATAAAATATTTCAACAGAAATAACGTGGATTATCAAACTTCTGGATGGTTTGCAATGCTTTGCAAGGAAAGCACGAACTGATCTTTACATAGGAATGTCTTAAATGTTTGCCCAAATTACATGATTTCTAGGAACTTTAAATAGCATTTGAGGGCTATGGCCACTTTTCTTCTGTATCATACTTCTTAATCTGTTCTTACTTTGGAAAGAGCTAAAAGATAGGTAGTCAAGTTTTTCCTGCAGGCTAAGTTAAAAAAATGATGATTTTTGAATGGTAAAAATTTGACAGGGATAACTAGGTTGATTATTTTAGCCATTTAACTTTTTTACGTAGATCCTTAAGAAGTGTGGCCAAAGAATTATTTGAATAAAAACTGGCAGCTTGTTAACACATGTTTTGGTTATTTGGTCTAATTACCTTAAACTTAAATTCACACTTAACAAATTGAAGGTAGTTTTTGTTTGTTGTCAGAAATTATATAAAGTTTGCTGGTATATTGACTATGGCACTGGCTAAATATTTTTATTCTGACTTAAGGAAGGTAAAGATTTAAAACATATTTACAGGATCATCTAAATGCTCTGTGCCTACTAACATTAAATTAGACAAGTCAAAAGGAAACGTTTTTAGGTACTCAGTGTTCTAATTCAATACAGACAGGAGAATGAAGAAGTTGAGGGTGGCATTGTTGGAAGTCGAAGGCACAGGGAGTGACTGGGAGTTGCCTGGACAGTAAAATGCCAGGGGCAGAACAAGTAAGAGATGCTGAGGTGGTCGGAAGGCTAACCAAAAGTTAGTGTGAGACAGAAGAACAAAACAAATGGACCAAGGCTGAAAAGAAAAATTTTTGGAGAAAGGAGATGGGTATGTGCAACACCAACAGCAGTGTCAAAAGAACACTAGAGGCAGAACTTGTGACACAGGTGGAAGAGGAGGAAAGTAAAAGTGATTTTTAGAATGATGGCAGCAAAGGTGATCAGAGGAGGGTTGTGGAGGGTAGGCATGATACTGCTGGAATGCTGTGTTGATCAGGGAATATGGTGAAGGTGTTCCATGAAATAAGTGACACTAGGGGAAAGTAGAATTGGTCATGTTTATTAATTTTGGCAGTTAAAATTCTGTCCCCATGTGAAGACAGAGACATCTTGTCCTTTCAAAATCAGTTCTCTTTAAATTTCAACATGTACCACAGACTGACTTGCATTGTCTCCGTGGGGTTTTATGATTTTATATGAATGCAAAATACTGAAAACTCAGTCCTGGGCTAGAGAGAAGCTGTAAGAAAAAATAGTTGTTTCAGTGTCCAGTTATAATGTGGGCTTTTTTCCCTTCTTTTTTCCTTTGGAAACTTTCCCTTTTGCTGTACAAAATGCAATGGGATGCTTGTGTCCTCAACAATAAATTATCTGTGGATTCTGGTAATCAGTCATGTTTGTAGTTTTGAATTGTATTGTGAGTTCTGATGCCTAGTCTCTGATGTTGAAGAAGTTGCAGATGTCTTTAAAAGAAAACATCCTGCTTAAAATATGCCCTTTTCATGATCAACAGTCACCTTAGTATGGCTGTGTAATGAAACAGACTTTTCTGTTCTCTTTGTGGTTTTATTTCCATTTAGCAGTGACTTTGCCTAATCCACTTTTAATAAAAAGGAAAAATACAGAAGAAAATACTTTTCCTTAGTATTTGTCTAGGAAAATCTCTTCTTGGCGCTGATTACCTTGCAGCCTACTCCCTCTTCAGATGTCTGTGGATGGGATTTTGAGAGTGTATTTTAACCTCAGTTCATGAACAATTGCACTTTCTTGCAGATCTTATAGAATAATGATGACTATCCTGATTTTTAATGCTCAGAGCCCCTTCCCATAACAATATACTGCAGGCATAGCAGCATTCTATTGTTGCTCTTGCAATTTTTGTCTGCCCTTGCAGAGTGTCAGTAAGTTTTCTGATGCTGATAGTCACTTCCCTCCTTTTCCCCTGCTTTGGTCTTTTATTCTGGAGCCTCTGGTAGGAAATGGAAGATAGTTTGGATGCTCGAGGGCCTGCATACAGGATTTAATCTCAGTATTTATCTAGAAGTGTGCAAATACTTAGAGCTATGCTAATCACATGTAGAAAAGAGAAGGAAGCCTCTCACACGGTGCACCTGGTGATCAGGAGAGTTCTCCAGTTTGCAGTAGCGAAATAGTCACTGTGCGATTACCAAATCCTACAGAAATGTAACAACTCTGCAAGGAGGTGAAGCAAGTTTAGATTTAAATATGGAAGGAAGTCAGATTACTCCTCCCACTTTTGAACAGCCTTTAGTGCCTCTGAGATGAACTATAGCTGAGCTGTCCATCAGCTGATGGTTTGTTACTCCCTGAGCAGGGACATTTTTCTGTCCTTGCTCCATGTATCTGCTTACTCTGGGAACAGACTGAATAGGTCCTGCCTGCCGCTGCAGGGAAGAGCAGAGAGACAGGCAGGGCACAGATTTGGGAGCCACTAAATTTTGTGGAGGTTTATAACTGGAGATTCATCCATTCCTAATTCCATTCTGCTCCTCTTCCTTTCCTCTTTATTTTCAGATGATGAAAGACCATTTTACTTCATATACATGGCACAACATCAGTTGATCACAAGTAGGATTAAAAAACCAGCCCTTCAAACCTAGATGCCATGACATAGATGATGTATGCATATATCAGTGTGGGGGACACAAAGGGATTGGAGGATGTTTGTGTCGGGGGTTGAAGAGAACCAAGTGATTGTGTAAGATGTCTCCTGTACTAGAAGCAGGCTGAAATTCTTCCTGTCCCACAAATGAAGCAATCCTTAACGGAAAAAAAAAAAAAAATTAAATCCACTTAGTTCTTGGGGGCTCTTTTGCATCTGTCAGCATTCTGGAGAGACTGCTGTTTGGCAGGACCCTTCTTTGGTCAGCCAAAATTTGTTCTCCCTTCTGGAGAGAACTGGTCATTCAAACTGTACAGTGCTGTTTGTTTGTAAATAAAAGTACATCGTTACTGTATCTTAACAACAGAGGTTGACATTTACTTTGGGAACCAGTGTGGTTTTCTGGTTTAGTTGGATATTTTGATGTAAGCCAAAGGAAAGAGTTTACTTAAAGCTAAGCAGGCAAGAAAACATTTACATGAAAGTTTGGAAAGATTTCTTAGTGATGAAGTTGAAACCAGGAATATTTCCACTGCATTCTAATAAGACAGAGGCATTATTTCCTTTTGTACATATTTGTGTAAAAAAAGAGTTGGACAGCATGTGGAGCACAAGATGAATGCAGAAGGATTTGCTTTCTGGTGTGCTGAAGCCAAGCAAATATTCAGACATTCTTATTTTGCTGATGGCCTTGCCATTGATATATCCAGTTTTAAAGAGACTTTCTGTAAAATTGATGAGCCACAGTGTCCAGTCTTTCACAACTGCATGGGAAAAAAAGAAGTCATCCAGAAGGCTTCCAAAGCAGAAATATTTGACATGTACAGGAAAAGGAGCTGTTGCCAAAGAGTCTTGTGTCACAGTCTCTGCAAGCTAGTAGTTCTGGGAGTGAGTAGCTCCGCTATGTTTTTTATATGAAAGTAGTTTTCCCCTTCGAAGGTGAAAACATAAAGAGAAGTTCTGCTCGCCTTGCAAAATACTGACAAAAGTTTGCTGAGTTGGAAGGTCAGTGCATGGCCAGTGCCTAGAGTTCATGGGAGGGTGGCCACTCCCTCTGATGTTGAGTTGCAGACTCTGGCGAAGTTGGCAGCGTTGACACCGACAAAATGGAAGACACTCTCCCCCCTTGGCCCTGATTTTTTTCTCTCTCTCTCTCTCATGCCTTCTCCATCTCTCTCTGTCTGCACCTAATACTACTCTGCCTTTCCCTGCTCTGGAGCTTTGACCCTTCCATCCTGTCAGGTTTCCCATTACTGCTTGCATGTAGCCTACCTTAGTGTACAGCAACATGGACAGGAGATGAAAGCATTTCTCTGGCAATATACTTCAAACCCTTGGTTTGAAGAGCTGAGCTGGTTGATGTGTGTGTTGCTGAAAGGCAGCTGATGAGGGGAGCAGGTAGGAACTCAAGAGAATGCAGTGCCCTGAAACTGAAGCTGTTTCTCTTCTTGAACTGAGGCATTTGACCTTGAACCTTTTTCTTTCAGCTGCCTGGGATTATTTCTGTTGTTAAACTGCTGTCTGTGGAGTCAGGCTGTGTAATGACTAAGATGAAGGCCTAATCCCTCTCCAAGGCAACCAGACAGTTCAGAAATATAGGAATTCTGGCAGTTGGATACGTGTCATGTGACACAGGCATTAATGCTAGTTTATGCTATGATGCCAGTGTGTAAAAGCAGTGTGTTTGGAGGGGGTTTAGAAATGTAGCAAATAAAACATACAAGTTTGCATTGCAATGAGAGTAAGTCAGCTGTGTCCTGTAGAGGATAATGCTGTGAGACAGCTTTGCACTGATACTGGAGTTCCTTTGACTTCAAGTCCCTTCAGAAAAGAAACTGTAGTGAAAATGTGAATGACAGAGCTAGTGGTTGGGCAATATGTCTTAAAATTGTCTGCTAGATTTCTTTGAAGCATGTCCAGAATTACTCAGAAATGGTTCTGTCTTATGTGCTGGACAGTGTACAGCCATGTCAACTTTCTGTGTAAATGTCAAACAAATTAGGATGGCTTTGGAAGAATCTGAATATGAAAGGGCAGGATATTTAACTGTAAATAGAAGGCTTAGGGAAATGTCTTCATGCAACAAAATGAATCTATATTTGTGCTGTGGCTTCATGTCAAATTCAGGAATTTAACAGAACTATTTGGACAGCAGTGGTTAATATTTAATTATAAATAGCAAAGTTGCATGGCAATGAATTGTCTTCTTGCAGATACTGAAGCAAAGTAAGTTTGTTTGATCTTTGTATTTACCTTTAGTGCATTTTTGCCTTTAAAAAACCCCTAAACTTCCAATATCCCCTAGCACTAGTGGCATTGTTCTCTGTTCTTTTGTGATTTTCCCCTATTTGCATGTGAATTTTTGTGGGGTAGAGCATGTTCATTTTCTTACAGTACAAGCTATACAGACACTGAACTGGGCAAGATGGTTTCAGTATTATAAGATGGTTCATTCCTACTGATGATGGAGAAGAAGGCTGAACTCAAGGCACATGAATATTTCAGCCTATGTGGGTGTGAGATAGGACCATTGATGATTTTTTTCTTTCATTTTGTGTCTACATTGCCAGCTCTGCTAAAGTCTGAAAAACCCTCTGGTATCATAGATGGCAGTGGCCTCTTCGTTCGCTCCAGGAGATGGCCAAGCACCAAAGAAGGTTCTCAGGCTTTGCTGGGCTATGTGGACAAGGTTGCACCAGTGTAAATGGCTGAAATGTCACAGTTCCTGTGCTGATACATAAGAGGGGTTACAGTGCAACTCCTTTGTTTTCTTAGCTATGTTAACTGTTCAAAATGAATAAAAATAGGAAAAGCATCCTGGGTTTTTTTAATAAGTAAATTCTTTAGACTGATCCACAGAGGACAGGTCTATTTATCTCGAAGGGGCATCTTCCTGATATCAATTTTTTCTGACTTAAAACCATGAAGGCATGAGATTTTCAGTGTTACCAGAATGGCCTCTGTCATAATTTCTTCTGATTACAGTTGCAGCTGAGTAGTCTAACAGACAGCACTTTGCTCAGTCTGGTCTCTGATTTTAGAGCTAACTATCTACATTTTCCCCCCCATATATTTAACAGTTTATTTGTGTTAATTACTTTCTTCAGTGGTAGAAAAGGTAGGCTTGTACAATTTACAGTATTGTACTACTAGCTTGATTTAAAGAGATATTTACCAAACAGATGTAATTGGTAAAGGTTACAAGCAATCTGCAAGGTACTGTAGCATTTTTTAAGTTGTTTGAAACTTTGAACTCACATGTTGAACAATTGTAATTCTCAGAAAACTTTGTGTCCTTGTTTCTTTTGATTTAAATATGAATACATATGACATCTAGCAAAACTTTTAATTTATTTTATTTATTTTTAATCAGTTTAAAATGAAGGAGAATTCTGATTTGCATTTCATGCCTGAATTTACCTTATGATGCCTTTTGCATACCTGATATTTGTCAACTTCATGGTCTAGAGCAGATGGTAACATCATCTATTTGTTCACTTTACTTAGTGTTACTCTCATTCCAGGAATGCAATTGCCTGACTTTTGGGAAGAGTTGAACAGAGTCATTTCAGATTCTGAATTGGTGTCTGGTATTCCCTACTCATCTGCAGTACCAGGACTGATACAGTATCTCCAGAGCATCACCAAACTTGTAATATCAGTGGCTGCAGGTCCTGACATCCAGAGCTACGGTTCAACTGCTGCAAAGGAAATGGCCAAGCCCTCACTGTCAGTAGCTCATCTCCTGCACTGCGAGTTCCATGAAGTGCGTCTGCTGGCATTGGAAGCAATACTGCTGTGGCTGAAACAAAGAAATTCCAAGCAGACTGCAGAAGGAAGAGGAGGTGTATTATGTTTACTCGCTGATTTGGAAGACACTCTCCTCACAATGGCTCTGAAGGAAACAAATCCCCAGTGTTTTTGCAAGGTAAGAGTGTGCCTTTTTATTGACATATTGTATATTCTTAATTTTTAGATTAAATTTGTAATTTTCAAAAATATATTTCAAACATTCATTATGCTTTTTAAATAGCAGGTGAGTAGTTGGGATTTTTTTACACTGAACAGGAGCTGTGCTATAATTTTGTAACAGATGTTCTTGTATAAAAGCAAGAACTTCCTCTTTCCTTTCTTAGAACTGTCCAGGGAGAATCTTTCTGTTCTTGGAGTGGAGCTTAAGTCAGTGTTTTATTGATCTCAAATGTGCATATCCCTGTTGAGACTGTCTGTAAATTCTTTGTTTGTGAAATGTGTCTGCAGGTGCTGGAAATTCTTTATAATATGGATCTCAGAAATGTGCTTCCAAAGACTGAATGCTCTATAAAAATGGATCCAAATGAGCTCTTAACCTGGAGTTTAAACCTTGCAGATATCTCCAGCAGGTATGGTCTGCCATGCATATTGAAATAATTATATTTTTAAAACTGTCAATGTTGAACATTAATATATTGGTTTGGGACTGCCCTTTCATTTAAAAATTTGTGTTTCAGAAAAGAGGGTGTGGCGTATTTGAATAAAGTGGGTTCTTGAGAATTTTTCAGAGAAGTAAGACCTTTATCTGAATTATTAAAAAGACCCACAAGTCAGACTAGCACCCTGCAAATGTCCAGTAGTACAGTTCCTGAAACAAGAAGTTACTCTGGCTCTCCTATGAGAGACAATGAGCGTATTTCTTCCTGAATGGTAATTGGGAAACACCCACTATACTGTAGAATTAACAATTAGTATTAATGATCCAACCATACGCTCATTTGCTGTGAATCTGCCATCCCTCCTATCCTGGTTTATGGGCAGATGGTTCGTAGAAAGAATGACAGATCTCATTTAACTTGTTGGATTGGCAGAAATGGTTAATCCTAATCCTTAGGGTTTACACTCCTTATACAGACTGTAACGTCAGCAGAAAGCACTGAACATGTGGAGCCAGTTTGTAGTTCCTACTGAATAAGAAGCTGTGTCCATCCTTTGATACTGGAATGGACAAACAGGCCTACAGTGTCCAGGCTCTAAGAGTATGACATCTTATTTCTGATAGTTCTTTAAGCCATGTTAACATTGCACTCCAGTGTTACAAACATGGAATATAGAGGGCATAAAATATAGAACAGAATTTTATAGCTGTGCATATTTGCTGCTGATTTGCACTAAATTGTTCAACTTCCAGTGATGATGATGGGGAGTGATCATTTCTGGGATGAAGTAAGATACTGGTGGTAAAATAACACTGACTGGTGCTGTTAGAGGGAAATGGCTGAAATAGCAGGCCCTGCTGCTCAGGTGTTGCCTTTCCTCATGGTGGGAGTAGGCTTTCAGAAGCCATGGTGCCAAGAGCCATGTCCTTAGATCCTGCTAGAGAGCAGGGAGGCTTGGAAGCTGGCAGTAAGGATATTTTGGACTAGGAGCATTTCTAGCAGGTGTGGAACAGACATTCCTGCAGCTAAACACCAGCTTCAAGAGATGCACTTGTTCACAATTTAAAATTCTGCCTGGTTTATTTAAACTAAGGTTCCATTTTCAAATGTCTTCTTCTATGATAAGTATGTAAATAGAAAATAAACATGAAAGCAGTGAAAGTAAGGCCATGTTTCATTTGCATATCAGCTGAGAAATTAGGTAACATCTATATCTCTACAATCTACAACACTACGATCTCTAATGTAAAAACTCCAACTGCTCAGCTTGAAAAATACCTGTTGGTGATAATCAGAAATAATTAAGAGCTGGCTGGTTTTCTTCTAGAGATGAAATGATGATAGAAATAGCTGGCTCTTTCACATGTCCTTTCCCTTGTTTTCTCAGCCCTGAAGGTCAAACCATAGCTCTCAAATTTGCCTCCAAATTGTTTATCCACCATTTGCAGAACCATCAGCAGGTAAGGAAAATGGAGCTAGGTAACAGTTTTGTAATCCTGGAGTTTTTAGTGATTGCAGTAATGTGGCTTCTTTTAGATGCAAGCCCCAAGCTTGTGTTTTCTTGTATCCATTCAGCATTTTTGATATTATGTCTTCCTCTCTGAATACACTGCAGTGGTCTGAAATGACACAGCCATGAATGTCGCCTCAGTACATCCCTCTCAAAGTAATTTCAAGTTAAATGCATATGTAAATATTTCTGATGGAGTAATTTCAGTTTCTGAGCTCATCCAAAATGGTGACTGTACTGTGGAAAGGGAAATGCCTGCGGTGTTTAATGCTTGTTCTGAATCCAGCCCACTTACTGAAGTGTAACTCTGTTGTGGTTTCTTGATTTTTGGAGAAGCCCACAGGAGAGCACGTGGGGTGGGAAGGCACGAAGCTGAAGCAGTGGTTGGGTGCAGTTCCCAGCCAGCTGAGATTTCTTTTGATTTTAAATTGTCAGTCTGTGATGTCACATATGTGTGTGTAGAGCAGTGCAAAAGCAGCTTTAGTGCTAGACATTTTAAAAAATATTTTCAAAGACAGAAAACCCACTTAATAGACGTTTTAGAACAAACAAAATTCTCATGATCTGTTTTAAAAGGAAAATTATTTTCCTTACAAAGCTATTATTTTTCATAGGTTGAGCAACAGAATGGATTCATATTATATGCTAATAAACATGTCTCATTATAAAAAATATAAAATCAAATTTGCACACAAGATTTGAGGAACATGAATTATGATGTTATTTTTTTTTTGTTAAAAGAATGGCATGGTGTGAGTACTTAGAGTTAACATAACAAAGAAGGATTAATGAAAAATGCTGTAAAAATCTTAACTAGAAATGCTACAACAGCTTTCTCTAATAAGTATGTAAATCATGGGAGATCTAAGATATATCTACAGAGAGAGCTTTTGGCTTTGGGAAAGACCAGGTACATCAGTTTTCCATCTGAATTCTTTCTTTGGGCTTGCATTCAGTATTTACATCTGTGGAAGGGATTGTCTCTTCCATAAGGTAAAAGTTAAGTTCTGTCTTTCTAGATAGTCCATCCATGTGTCTGCATGAAATTTGGGTCATTGTAACATCTTGGGAGACTTTTTTGTTTTCACCTGTTTTAGAAACTGTAGGACACGCTCTGGCTGTGTCCCTTTGTGCAGTGCGGGTACATGGCCCCGTACCGGTCAGAATGAGGCAGAGTATGACTGAGGTTTCATTTATTCCTCAGTTAATGAGGGTGGGTGAGAACTGGCTGAATGGAAAATCCCAGAGGGTCGTAAGCAGTGTTGCAGGTATGGTTGGTCTGTCACTAGTGGCGTCCCCAAGGGTCAGTGCTGGGCCTGGTATTGTCTAACTTCTTTATCGATGACTTGGATGAAGGGGCAGGTGCCTCCTCAGCAAGTTCACTGACAACAGCAAGCTGGGAGGAGAGACTGATACCCCAGGGGGCTGTGCAGCCCTTCAGAAGGACCTCGACAGGCTGGAGAGATGGGCACAGAGGAACTCTCTGAAATTCAGCAGAGGACCAGCATATTTGTCCTTGGCTTGTGTGTGTAGAAGGACTGAGGACACAAAAATACACTTTGACTTGTGTGGTCATTGGGGAGTCTGGTGTGAGGGCACAGAGTGAAAGATTTGGCTGTGAATACTGCTCTAACTAAAAGAAAATTTCCAAACTTTTAAATATTCATGTGGGATTCACCACTTTGAAAAAGCTGAGCATGTGCTAATGAGCAGTATCCCTTAGGCTGGCCATAGTTCAGTGTGATGGTAAGAGATAACACCAGCATGTACAGCATACTTCTCACATCTTCTGTGCCTTCAGATTTCAGAAGGAATCTTGAAAAAGTGGGTTCAGCTGATAGTGTATTTTTGTGGAGAAGAGCAAGAGACAGAGATGCTGTTAGCAGCTGCTGAAGTTCTTAAAAGTATAACATCATTCCTTCTGATCAGTAAGAAGCTCATTCTTGGTAAGTAGCTTGAAAGCAATTTTCTGGATTTTTTTGATGAAATCCATTAGTAGATGATTTCAAATGTATTGTATGTATATGCACAGTCAAAAAGTAATTACATCAAACAGGGTTTTTTGAAAATTTTAATAGGATTTAATTACTAAACATATAGATTTATTTAAATTCTGGTAGAAAAAGCACATGTGCCCAACCTCTGGCTATAACTCTGCAGAAGGGGCACGTGAGATGTTGTTATGTCTCTCTGTACATTGCTGTACAGAATTACTGGCTTCCAATTATTTTGTGATTTGAATCTTTCTGTGGTGCTCTACTGGTGAAGCGGACAGAGTTTAGTTTAACAGGGAGTGTAACAAAGCTGTGCTGGCAGGATGTTGAAATGAAGGACTTCAGTCTAGAAATGAGAGACACTTTCTACTATAAGAATGATTAATAATTGAATCACATTATATCTCCCAGGTGTAAGGATTTTTGTTTTAAGCTAACATTAGACCGTCTCTTTAGAGAACAGAGAAAGAAGGAGAACAAGCAAAACCTACATGGCCTTATTCAACAATACATTAGAGACTGGGAGGCAAAGCTTAGTGAAACTCTGGTTTGTTCTGGAGAATAGATGGGGTTTTTCTTTTAGCTTTTTTTTCTCCCCTACCTTCTGTGAATAGAGAATAGGGTGACTTTGTGACTAAAGGGACAGGAGATATGCTAGAGTAGCTAGCAATAGATGTTGAAATTGTTTTGCATCCTGAATGGGACAGACAGCTTTAGATACTTTTAACTCTGTGATACTTCATTCCAGTGTAGTTATATAAATGTTTATAGTTTAAGTAGCTTAAGTCCATCCATGTGGGCTGGATACAAATATCTCTTATACAAAAAGAATAGTATATTTTTTAATCTATATTTGGCGGTTTTGTGAAAAATTAGCTATTATTTTGAGACGTGCCTTTTAAGGGGTATTGGTAACATTTTCCAGAGCTAAATCTGTTATATGAGGTAGACATTGCACTGTTAAGTGTTCATAGTATCAGCTCTGGAAATCTTGACCTTCACCATCTAGATAAAGCTCTTCACAGGACAGACATTATTACCATTTCATGTCAAATGAAGACAGTGGAAGTTTTGGACTGAAAAACTCCCAAATGCTGTGCTTCTCATCTGTTGTTATTTGGATGTCGTCTTTAGATGATGGACAATAGTTTCCTCTTTGATCTTGTCAAAACAGTTGCTGGTTTCCATGCTTTCCAGTCGGGCAGGTGTGAAAGTCTGAAATAAAAAAGTAGCAGCAGTTTGTATCCTGTGTAAAATCCTAACAAAACAAATGAAAACAGTCAAGTAAACAAAAATAAATGCTTCCCAAACAGCCCAGAAAATAGAGCCCCAAGACCTTAGTGGGCAAACCATCTGAATTAGCTCTTTGCTCTGAAAAATTGATCCAGAGGAGGAAAGATGCAGAGCTGACCCTTCCTAGTACCTAGAATTGTCAATCTGGGGATCTTCACAACTGTGAAACTGTCAGCACTGCAGTGAGGAGTTTGGCAAATCAAGGGCATGGGCTAGTGATTAGTTGTAGTCATATAAACCCAGAATAATTCCCTTAAAGGGGTTGTGTGCATGTAAACAGCTTTGACTTCTGTGCGTTCTTCTGCATCAGCTTGCTTGACCACATATAGTAAAAAGTAGAAGTTAAAGGAAACTGTGGTTGTACGAAATGGAGTTATGGTCATTCCCAAGAGCTTCCATTACTATGTTCCTAAGAGAAAGAGGGTGAAAGTTAGTCTGTGTGTTCTGGGTGACCCCATCAAGGTGCTTGAGGGTTCAGAAAAAGTCTTTATGCAAATTCCCTCTGTAGACTTCCGTTGCTTCTGGAGATACAGTAGAAACTGTTCTAGGAAGGAAATTTGGCAATTGAATCTATAAGGAAATAATTATTCTGCCCTAGCTGTACCAGTATAACATTATTGAGTGTGTCATGGTAGGAAAAAAAATAACTTCTTTCTGAAATAATTATGCTTCATGCCATTGCTCCATAGGGAAGTTACAGGTAATACAGGAATGCTTCTTCTGCTTGTGTAGTAAAGCCTAAAGCAATTTACTTTGGCCAAGCAGTGAAATACAGTTGTCTGGCTAGCCTTGTAATATAAACTCTGATAAACCTGCTGAAAACGTGGTAGAAGAAAACTAGCAATGAAGCACAACTCTTGTGTTGTCTGTGGTCACCAGAAAGTAATATCTAACAGCTGGCTGCATCTAAAAGTGACCTTCCAGTGGACTCCTTTAATCAGGATGTTCAATAAGACCTGAAAAGTCAGCCAAAAAAATACCCCAGCAAACCTAGGAGTACAGAGGTGTGACTTGAGCTAGTCATGCATGGTGTGGCAGCAGTAAATGACATGAGGGTTTGCAAGGGAAGTATTCAAGGGCTTGTGAGGTGTGAATTACCACTGGGGTGATGTGTGCTGCCTGCCTGCCTTGGGCATTACCAGATGAGCACCTCCCTCTTGGCACTTCTCTCTGGTTAATCTTAGCTAACATGTAATCACCCCATGGATTAAACTTGTTTCCAACAGAGAGTGGGTGTAAGGCTGGCAGGGCATGCTGGTGAGCGGTGGGGACAGGTGGATGTGGGGAGAAGGAGGTGATGAGTAAGTGGATCCCTGAAAGGTGGAGTCGTTTGCTGTTTCCGGCAGGGAATGGCATTTGTGTCCAGCACTACTG
Source organism: Donacobius atricapilla (assembly GCA_013397315.1). NCBI lineage: Eukaryota > Metazoa > Chordata > Aves > Passeriformes > Mimidae > Donacobius > Donacobius atricapilla. Next base: position 32,528 of record WBMY01008048.1, on the reverse strand, counting down.
GCAGTATCTGAAGAAAGCTTGGTTTGGCAGCCTCTGCTCCAGGCAGATTGCAACAGCACATCTATGATCAGAGTGCTTTGGTCAATATCCAGCCACAGAATTTTTGATGTTGCCAAACAGGAATTCTGCACTCTAGAAATTGTAGAAAATTGAGAGCACTCACAACTAAAGTCAAACCCACATAGAGAGGACCATTCTCTTATCTGTTGCCCACTGTTTAAACGCAGCTGAGTCTGCCACCTAGATAAAGTTCACAGATGCTGAAAATACTTCGATTGCATTGCCAGTCTTTTTCCCAGTGGTTTGCCAGTGTTTTTCCTGTGTTGTGTTTAGGTGTGGAAACAGAGCTCTCTAACTTCTTTGAATGCATGTAAGAAATAGAACTCTAATTTTTCTCCACAAATAAATATAGGACTGTCTGATACCCTTGTTCTGTGGAAATGTGTGATTCTACTGCTGCAGAATGAAGACTTGGTAGTAAGGGATGCTGCTGCTGAAGTGATACAAGTGGCACAGTCAAAAAAAAAGAGCAATGAAGAAACAGGTATGTTAACATTACTTTTAAACATTATTGAATGTTGGGGAAGCAAAAGTATTTCTCTTCTCATCACAAATTTCTTGCTAACTGTAAAGTGCTTCATCCATCTCCTATAAATATCTACCATATAAGATAACAGCAATTTTGATGCCCACCATGCTTTGTTATTTTGCTTTTACTGTTCTTGGTTTAATTTGCATATGGTTACATGGAGATGTAAAAAAGACAACAGCAAGACTCAGCTTTATGGTTCATGCTGTGATGAGTCAACATTCACATAATTTCAGTTTGAAAGTTCTTTAATACCAGCTCTGGTCTAATATAATGCAGTGCAAGACACTCCTTGAACCCCACGTTGCTATAAGAGCGTAATCACAGAGATAGGAATCTAGGAAGCAGTATTCAACTCATTGATTCATTATTAGACCTTGAAATCCATTTAGATCCAGATCAACAAAGACAATTCACAGCATACCCACAATGTGCTTTTGAGGATGTGGGCCTTTTTGTCTGCTTGACCTAGTTTACTCAACCCTGTTAATTTTCAAATAGCCACAAAACTTGAGTAGGCTTAACTAATTAATGTGCTTCACTTTGAGAGTCTTTGCTGACACATTCTTCCATGTGTTGTGAATAAATTAGAATTTACTACCAAGCTGATCTCTCTCTGGTGGTCCCTGGTCTATGTTACTAAGTAATACCTGTACCAACTTGTCTGCAGTCAGTTCAAATTAGTCAGCCCTCTCCATGTGAACTTCTTCTAGGCTGGACATAAAGCAGCTCTGTGATTTAAAAAAATAAGAAAAGGCAGTAAAACTATGTTTGCCACGATTATAGATAGAAGTAGCCAGTAATCTGCTCATGTGGCAAGTATGGTTTTGAGCTGGCACTGTTCAGGCACAGAGCTGTGGGGTAGAAGAAGGTAAAAGGAGGGATATGGCATGGACAGCTTTCATCTTCCTGTTAAATCCCACAGCTCTGATTCCAGCACTGATGACACAGCTCTGACAGTTGCTCTAGTCCCAGCTATAGCTCTCTTGAGTACCAAGGGGCTCTTGTGTGCATGTGCCTCAGGTCCCCAGTGCTGGCCTTTGGGGGCATCCTCAAGTTTCTCAAGATGGTACTTTCTTTGGGAATAATACGGTGCTGGATTGTCTCTCTGGCTCCTTGTATCTTCTCCCTTCTTCCCTGTTGTATCCTGGTGCCAAGGGATATTTTCCTATAACTGGATGAGAGCTCTGTCCTCTGTCTCCTAATTAATACTAAGGTCACCTGCTCTAATAACTTACCACTTTGTAAAGCTAGAGTGACCATAATTGAGAAGTTAACGTAATAATTATAATTGTTTTTTATTTGCTATGTTCCTAATTAGGATAGGGACCCCACTCCCCAAACTTCTGTTAAACCCTTAGTTACACTTAGCTGTGCCTTCCTGTTTTTTCATTTAACTTCTTGCAATGAAATGAGTGTCTGTCTTCTATGACTAGAAAAGAATGCTGCATGTGAAATGAGATAATTCATTTTCCTTTCATGTCCATTTTTCATCATTGTTGTTCCTTCCTGTGATCTTTTTTCCCCACTAAACTCTTTTCACTTTTTGTGATTTGCTTTCTAGCTTTTTGGGGAGCAATTTTGCCCTTGTGGTTTTTATTTATAACCAGATTAAAATAAGCTCACCTTTGTATGTTGTTTGTTTACTTTTATTTACCCCCTTTCTTTTCATGTGCATGTGAAAGTATGCAATCTGTTTGGGTCTGTGGTTTAGGCATTTCATGGATTACCAGACCTCTCTGTCGTGGGAATTTTTAAATTACATTCAAATATCTGCTTATTTTTTTCAAGTTTTCATACCATGAAAGTCTGATTTTTCATTACAGCACTAACTTTAAAATAACTAAACTCATAGACTGAAATTCACAGAAGCTGTGAAACAACTCTTTTTAAAATTCTTACTTTATAACACATTACTGATATCGTAAATTAACTGACTTCTCATTTCCATTATGCAATGATAAATTAGTATTGTGGCCTAGTAGTTTTATTGTGAAATCAGAAAGAGGAATGGATGTTTAGAAACCTGTTTTCATACATTCTGCAGTTGTTTCACTTTTATATCATTACCATTACCACTAGCTAACACAAGAGAGTAAAGAGACAATTATAATTTCAGCTTCATTTGTGCATCAAAAGCGTTGTGCCCCAGTAGCCATTATATTTCTAGAAATACTGCACTGTATGAATAGGTTATGGTGTGTTCCACCTTTTACTGCTGATAATTTGCCATACAGAGAGCAGGAATGCTGTTCATAAAACACAAGCACTGGACTTGCCAGACATTTTGGCACTAGCATCTTCATATCCACTCGTCACAAAATCCTCTTTTCTCACTGTGTACACAGCATGTAAGGGAGGAATAGCCTGTAGCTGCCTGCAGAACTGCATTTATTGTCACCTTAGGGAATCAATGCTGTAAGTGCTTCATTTATACTGAGATCTGGAAGAATCTGTGATTGTAGCCTGGCAACTGTCCCTGCCCTTCCTGTGTGATAAAAGCTGGCACCTTGTTTCCATGTGGAAGAGTAGAGTAGGAAAGGTTATGTACTTGTGTCTTACAGTTAGAGCACGGCTGAATTAGCATCCTATTCAGCCGAGCAAGGTGAAATTGGACTGTTGTTAACAGTAACAAAGTTTACATCGACTGTTCACAGAGTTGTAGCATGGTTTTCCTTTTCATGCATGTTGCTGAATAACAGCACAAATGTGTAGCAGTATGATAGTGTCAAATAATAGATATTTTCATGTCATTTATAGATGGTGAAACTGGAGGCAAATGATCCTAATGTAGTGTGCTTTCACTTCCCATTAACAGCTCCTATCGTGTGTAATTCTTTGAAATGCTACATGAGCTCCTGGGGGAGAATACGAACTTGGTTTCTTGTTGTTCCCTTGTGGCTTTTGGTGAGGGCAAAATCCCCAGTTTCCTCACGTAACTAATCCATGCAGCTTTGGATCACTCAAATTACAAAAGCAGTAAGCTTGAGGAGTCAGAAATGTGTGGTAACACATGTGATACAGAATCCTGTGGAAATTGCAGCCCCCATTTTCGTTTGAAGGAGAAAAGGTCAAGAGACCAAATGCTGATCCAGGGCTTCTATCCTCACTCTACCCTACTATTTACCCCCCGGCAAAACCCTACAAGCCCTACTATTTTCTTATAGAAGGCAAGGACTTCTTCTGTTAGCAGTAAACCTCCCTTTTAAAATCTATTTTATTCATACAGAGATGCTTGTTTTGTATTTTTAGTATGTGCAAAAGCTCCTATTTCGTAGGGGAAGTTACTGAGATTGGATGATGGCAGTCATTTTCTGAGCAGAGCAGGTCAAACAGAATCCTGTCTCACCAGAAAGGAGAAAAGCTTCTGTTTACCTTGCTAAAAATACCAACTTAGGTAGTTAAGGTTTCCCTAATAACTGGAACAATATAAACCCCATCTGTAACTCGAGGTACTGTGTGTACACTTTGTTGTTGTTTCCTCATGCATTGAGGTGTAAACCTCTGGGGGATTGTTTTATTCCTTTTAGTATGAGGGAGGGTACAGGAAGTATTGTATTCAGTGTAAAGGTAGAATAGTTGCTTTGAAATCTAATTAAATTAGTGACCCATGGCTGTGTAAAGTCTAGACCTGTTCACAGCAGCATTTTTTTATACGAGAGGTTTATTCCTTACAAGAAGGATGATTTAAGCTGGGGAAACGAGTGCGTTTTCCCTACTGGTGATTGCTTTGCTAAATATCCTGAAAAATTCAAGTAACTGTGCTAGAACAAAAACTGTATTTATTGCTGTCATTTTCCTCTATAGCTTTTTTTTTTTTAATCTAGAGAAGAATTACATGAAGTAAAGTTATGAGCTTGACAGTATCAGAGAAGTTTGAATAAACTATTTTTTGTACCATTATAGGCAATCCAATCAAATTCTATAAAATTCTATGTTAAAAAAACACCTTTAGTCAGCTTAACCTTTCTGTTGGTAAATTACCAAATTAACCTTAAATGAGTTTAAGAGCATTTTTTGTGTCATCAGCATTAGCACCAATTTAGCTGATTTTTAAAATTGAGCTGAATTAAGCTTAGCTGAGCAATTAGATTTGCAAACTTGAGGAAATCTTTTGAAAGTACCTGAATGATTTAGCTGCCTAAATACTCTTCTGGAATATAACTGAGGACTTCAGGAACTTTCTGCTACTTCTGTTGTGAAATAGCAGAGAGATGAGCAAGTTAGCTGCTGGGCTCAGCTGTGTGGCTCAGCAGAGCTTGTGCAGCCCGGGGCAGGTAAATGGCCCACTCTGAGCACCACCATCACTGGCTGCAGTGAGAGCATCTCTGAAAACCAGTCTCATGTTGTTATTGTTACAGCCCGAAGTTTTTGAGTCATTCTGAGCATGATGTAGTCAGTTTTAATCCACTGGCTAAAATATCAGATAGATTAACACTCTTCCTTTGGTTCCATTTTACATGCTTAAGAAATAAGCAATAGCTGATACTCCTGTTCCCAGAGTTTCTGAGCAAAAGACAATGCAAAGTTCTCTTTTCTTGATGGTTGCTCCTTTCTTGATAGAGTCTACTTTTTATCTTTGGAGGAAATAATCAGTGAAAATGACAAGTGTCTTGCTTTTTTGTTTCACCAGCAAGGAAAAAAAGAATTTATTAGCTGGATGGTTTAAAGAAGCTGACTTCACCTTCTGAACTGACTTTCCACCATCCTTTTGGGAAGGGGATGGCACTACAGAGCAGATTGAGTTAAGATTCCTGTGGAAGTCCTCACTGCTGGGTGTTGACTGTTTCAGTGGCCCACACTGTTTCAGGTTTACCTTACTGTTTCCAGGCATGTAGGAGCATTTCAGCAACTTTTATTTTGTTTATTGGCCAGCAAGTATAAATGTGTGTAAAGGGAGAAGTTAAAATGTGCTGCCTGAGGTGGTGGTGGAGGAAGAAAAAATATCGTTTAATTAAATTGAAGCACTAAAACATTTTCAAGGTGTCTCTGAGTTCTCTTCTAGAGTTAGAAAGACTTTAGACCTAACCATGTGACTGGGTAGAACCTCTCTCTGTGAGCCATGCTGTCACCTCGGCATGAACAGCAAAGCTGCTTGTTGCTTGCAACTCAGTTTTCTTTTTCACACATCATTAGTGTAAAAGTCAAGGCAAATTCAAGCCGAACTTCTTGATGAACGTAGGCTTCCTCTATAGCTCATGATTGTGTGTGGAAGAAGGTTTATGTGTGGGGTTTTTTTTGGCACAGCGATGGTGTAAATAAGCCTTAGCAGAGGTAGGGGAAATTAAGGGACAATCAGACTTGCTATATTAACATTTGAAAGAAACAAGGGGAGAAGAAATCGTGCTCAAATTCATGTTTCTTGTTCCTGTCCTCTAAAAATCTTCCTTGGTGAACCCAAAGCTGTGCAAAAGGTTGCATACATATGTGCCCTAAGAAGATCTAGTGAATCACTTGAGCAAGAGATAAGAGATAACACAGTCTGTGTGATGTTAATGCAGCACAATGGTCTGGCAGTCATCATCAACACCACAGGTGATATCAGCAAATCATGGGTGACTGGCATGATCCCAAAACTTGTACCCCAAATGTCCTTTACAACTAGTCCATGAAGCATGTCAGGACAAGTGGCTCAGATTTCATCTACTCCAGTTGCTAGTGAAACAGCTAGGAGTAAGTGCTGGGCAAACCTCAAATGCTAAATGGACCTTGGTAGTGTTTAAATGCTAAAAATACCATTGACACTGGTGGTGTTTAGCTGCACGATAAAAAGATCCCACATATTGCATGGGAAACAATAAAGAAAGATATTTTACTTTATTCATTGCCTCATTAGCTTGTTGGCATTTGAAACTGTTTTCAAACTGTTCATTAAAGAAGTGCCAACTTTATCCATAGCAAAAGGAACTTTTCTTCCTCATGTTTATCGTTGGATAAACGCATTAAATAGATTTCTTAAAACTTAAGTTCATGAGCATGTCAGGTTACCTCCCATCTCCCCAGACCTGTTTACTTGCCAAGTGCTTAAGTCCGTGCTGTGGGATTGGAGATGGGAGAATAACTGGGGGTTAGAACCTGTGCCCCACTGCTATGTGCAGGATGCATGTTTTAAGTTGCTGTGTCTCTCTCGATGAAATACAAAGAAGAGACGCCAGCAAACTGTTCAGAACTCTCCTTTTCATGTGATTGATGTGTTCATCCTCTTGCCAAACTGGGGGATACGTTAACCACCCTTTGCTCTCCTTCCGTGCTGGTGTAGCCTTCCAGTGAGGCAAGTGGGAGGACCGTGGTTGATAAAACAAATGTCAGGTTACTCTGATCCTGGACAAAGATTAGTGTGTAGGGTTCTACTTTTCTCATGCACTAGGTGACTTGCCCTGATGTTCAGGTTAGGCTAATAGGCCTCTGAGGCCTCAGACAGCTCCTTTAGTTGTGGCACTTAAAACCAGTTCTGGCAGCTGCCTGGCTTTGAGGAATAAGTTGTAATTGCCCAAACATAAACTAGGGAATTGCATGCATGCAAACTGGTTTAAGGATGCATTAACTGGCAAGATCATAGGTGATAAGGTTTCCTTTGTTTGATTTAAGTCAAACTTGTGCATTTTCTTCTCTATTCTGACATTTGATTTTCCTCTTTTTAGAGTTTTGATGGAGGGGTTACAAAAAGCATGGAGTCAGAACCTGGCTGTAGAAAGAGCTTGCTGACACTGCTGCCTGGAGCTCTTCCACTAGCCAGCTTGAGAGTGAAGTGGTTGGTAGTGCTGTGGGTGGGTGGCTACAGCTGCCTACAGCAGACTGAACACTTCATTCTAGACACGTGACTTGCTGTGATACAGCTGTGTGGTGTGGAAAGTTAACAGCTTCCCTCAAATGGATGAATTTCAGGTGCTTGCTAATGCCATGGGTAGGTAAAAACAGTGATTTGGAAAGACCATTTAAAATGCACTTATTGCCTTCCATGATTTTCGAGCTGCCTTGAGAATTGCTTATAATTTTAGAATCTCTTGGTCAGAAAAATCTCCCAGACACATCTTGTGATATGCCACGGGTGCTTGGGCACAGTCCAGAAGTTCTCACAATGTTGTCTGGGTTACTAATGGAAAACTGCTAATCATATTAGCCAAAATATGTTTATGTTCCCTGTACTGGGGACAATTGGAAAAAAGGTTAATAGAATTTTTTTCTGGAATCAGCTCAAGGATTTCTTCCACTTTGTGAGTATTCTTGATAATTGCATTCTGGTAACTAGATGTGCAGCTTACTAAATAGAATTTCTAAGCCTGCTATGAAAGAGGAGCCTTTGAGCTGAATGTTAGGATTTAAATGGGAGGCATTTTTCCAAATGGCCTTTAAGCAGTAGAAGGCAGAATAGACATAGACAAGACCCATCCAGGCAGAAGAGAATATGAAAAAGATACAATGCCGTCAAAAAGCAGAAAAAAATCACAGGAAAGCAGAGCTGCTCCTGTTGCAGAATGATTTTCTACAATTTTAAGTTTATTTTCAAAAGGTTGTGTAGGGAATCTGTGTGGTACCCTGTTACAAGCAATGTGTCTCGAGGCCTCAGTGAAGGGGTGTAGAGCAGTGGCAGCAGTTTGCAGTGTTCTATTCAAACCCGGTGTAGGACTTTGTATTGAGACACTGTAAGGTGCTGACATCTGTTCAGTTCCATTCGATAAGGCCTGTTGAGGACAGGGGGAAGGTCACACAGCTGTGTGTGTATTCTGGGAATGCTCTGACGTGGGCCCTGGCAAAGGAGGCAGTGGGTGCTGCCTGAAATGACCGGAACACTCTGCAGGGTGAAGTGCACCACGTTACTGAAGAGTAGTGTAAACCGTGGAAGGGAACATCACTGATAGACACCCTTAAGCTGTCTGTAATTGTAGGATCATAAGTAGATAGGGTTCAAACAGAAAAAAAGACAACATTCTCCTTAAAATGTTCAGTGTTGAACCTTCTGCCTAAGGGACCCTGACTCCGGCTGCATCATTTTATCCTTTCCAAGCTTTTAATGGTCAGTACGTCTCATGCACCTGTGTGGAGAAGGATTTATGTGGAGAGACAAATACGTAACAATGACCATTTAAATCTTGGCAAACTAAATAAGTGGCAAATGCCTGTGCTATTTGGTGACTGCTTGATGACTATGATGACCTCACATGTAAGAAGTTTCTTCCAGAGAGCAGAATGACACGTGGTAGAGATTATGAAATGCTTACTGTGGCTAGAAGCTGTAATTTGCAGGTTTTTTACATCTTCTGTAGTAATTCTAAGAAGGTAACAATTACAGGTCAGTTGCAAGGATGAAAGAATTGAAGTCTAGGAGTGTAAATTAATTCATCTGGTCTTTCTGCTAGAATAAATTCAGGATTGTTTCAGAAGCAGATTTGACCTGTAGCCTGGTTGCATCATATTTTGATGCTAATAGGTATATTTTGTGTCTTTGTAATAGTATTTCTGTTATGTGTGACTTTCTACTTCTTGTATCCTTAAAATATCTCCTATTGTTATGAAAACGTTTGGAAGATCTGATTGGAAATTAATGAGGTCTTAAAATTGTGCTTGTACTAAGATTGTTTCCTGGTTTAATGGTGACTCTTGAGGAATGTTTAAGTATTTTCCTTAGATACAGAGGGAGAGTTGGCTGAAAATCTGGCTTAAATATTTTTGTTCAGAAAACTCTTTGGTGATAACTTTTGGGCTCAGGGGCCCATCACTGAATTTGCTGACTGCCTTTTTTTTTTTTTTTTTTCCTTTCTGATGCCAGTGTAGAGTAAGGCTGTTTGTTATCCACAGCTTACCTCCTAAACTTGGGAGTCTGTGTGTGAGTAAAATATTAATGAAGAAGCATAGACTTGAAGCCAAAGTGAATGCATGCACTCCTGCAGTTTTTAATGCAACTTTCTAAGCTTATGAAGCCAGGTTTTCTGATAAAAGTGAAGAGTTGTTCCTGTTAGCTTAACAGCTGTGTGCCCTTTGGATACTAGCAAAATAGCACCATCAATGATCATCTTCTGCTTTGATTTCAGTTTAATTCTGAGAGAGATCTGTGGTATTTTAGTTTTTAAAAATTGCTTTGATTTTTACTCCTGAAGTAACCAGCAATCTTAATTATCTTCACTGAAAAAGTAATTTTGCAAATGAGGCCAGTAAACTGTATGAAATCGGCCTCTGCAGAAGTAAACAAAAACTGAAGGACTGATCATATTCTTCTGAATAGAGCTATTTTTGTGCTTTTTTTAAACAAGCTGGAAGTGCAGAAGACTCAGTGCTTTGGAGCAAAATGTACTCTGCTCCACAAGAGTGTGACAGATTGTCAGGGAAGGCCAGGGGAAAAGAAATTGTACTATTCACCCTACACTGGCTAGTTTTTATAGCTAGGCCAGGAAGAGTTGTGGGGGTTTGCTGTTTTGGTTTCTTGTTTGCTTTTTGTAGCTGGCATTCTACACTGCTAATTGTGGGCATGCTAATAATCAAGAAGAATGTTAAGCTCTTAAATCATATCTAGACTTGTGAAATGTTATTTTAACAGATTTATTTAAAGATATAATTGATGTTCTGTGACACATGAAGTTTGCAACAGCTGGCCTGTAGTCGATGGCATTTTGCTACTGTATTCAGCTCTTGTTACACCAAGGTTCAAATGTTTTATCAGAATAAATTGACTGCAATTGTATTTGTTAAAAATACTGAAATGAAACTTGCACTGACAAGGTTGTAGCTTTTCCTTTATCTGTAAAAATTAAGCCTGGGCACAAATTGTGTTATTTTGCTGACCAGTTGCTGCAGTTCTTCTATTAATACTGCTTTTTCTTTTTCACTGGTACTATGAAAGAATAAAGATGTCCCAAGCAGTTTCTTTTTGAAAAAACAATGGCTACCTGAGTAATTTGATATAGGGGACAGGTAGTGACAAAAAGTAAGTTTTAAAGCTAGAGTATATTGAAAAGTATCCAAGCAACAATAGAAAAGAAATCTTGTTACATCGAGAAGAATTGTTCATTTGTTAGGAACTGAGAAAAGGGAATAAGGGAAAGAAGAATACTGGAGGAATTAAGGGGAGTTGAGTACAAATTAAAAGAAAATAATTTCATTTTAAATGGAGCTTACTTTGTCAGAGCATCCAGCTAGGGGTTAGACATAGTCAGAAACTGGGATATGGAAGTTGGTGGTAGCTTTTTGATCCTTTGTTACCTGGCACAGGTGAAAGCTGGAACAAATAGGGTGCTGTTCTAACTGGGACCGTGCACAAAAAGGCTGTGGTTATCCGTAGCCTGTGACCGCCCCACTCCTCCCCAGATTGCTTGAGATGCAGGAGTCCAAATGAATATGGACCAGCATGGCTGATAATTTTGGTATCCTGCATATTAACTTCTCACACAGTGCAGTTGAGTACTGCATGCTAGAAGTTCAGAAGGGATGGGCTTGGGAGAGCCCTGGGCAGGCACATCCATACACACATGGAGTTCTTTATAAAAGCTGAGCTGGAATGCCCGTCAGATCCCAGAGGTATTTCACCAAGAATGAGGAGATGATCCATTCCTGCAAACAGATTTTTGCACACAGAATTTCATTTGTGTGTTTGTGGGTGGGAATGAGGTAGAGGATGTAAATACCTTTGCAAACTAACCTAAACCACCACCTTGTTTCCATGTAAGTCAGCACTCAAAAATTTTAATGACCAAGATATTTCCTACCTGTGATGGAGTCAAAGTGGCACCTTAGAATGAAAGTTGGTTTTATTATATTACTGATTTCCTGTGCCACAGCCTTCCCGCTGATTTGGTTACTTTAATTCCTCATGTGTTGGTGGAGAGCAGGTGGGGGGGAAGCAGTTGTGGGACACAATGGGTTCTTACTTCAAAACTTAAGATGTGTAAAACTCAATGTCTTTTTTTTTCTTTTTTTTCTATAATCAGTTCCAAATGAGTGCTTACAAGGAAAACTCGGAACTGGCTTGGTTGAACAAATTGATTTCTCATGCTTGAGAAAGTAAAGTTAAACATCCTTGGGAAACCTAGAAATTTTGAGAACTAGACTTTTTATAAAGGGCTTTTGATTTATTAGATTTAGAGCAAGACCATTGAAATCACCTTGAGGAGCAGAATTATTTATGGCAGCTGCTTACAGTACCAGTGTAATGCCACTTTCGCATGTTTTTAATTTTGCTCCTTCACATGGTCTGCACTGTGTTAATGATCACCTTGTCATGCTGCCAGTGGAAAACAGTTTTATAAATAATTCCCACTGGTAAGATGAAAGTGTTAACAGAAATACTTCAGTGAAGGTCTTGATTAACTTATACACTTGGCTTGATCACAGTGAAGCTTAGACTTACAATATCTTGTTACCAGAACTAATAAAGCCCATTCATTTTTTTCATGTACTCTGTTAATCACCCTTCTACTTTCCCTCATGGGCAGATACACAGAGGCTGATTTCATGTTTGTGTTGAAGACTGCAGTTACACTTTTAGACTTCTCCTTGCTGTACTCAGAAGTTCCTACTCAAATGAAAGTAAGCTTCCCTAATTCCAGAATCCATATATTGTTATAGTAGACCTTCAAGACTATAGATTGCTACGCTTAGGGGCTCTGTTTAACCTACCTTTACTATAAACAGCTGAAGAAAGATCTTTTACATTTTTTGTATTTTCTCATACTTACTGAAAGCTTGCTGTCTTAGGTACATGCATTAGTAAGCACAACTAAAAACTGAATTTCCAGAATATCTTTCTTTTTTAATTCAAATTCCCTAAATATAAATATTCCAGTCAATTGCCATTTTGCAATAGAGAATAGTAACATACCGTATTCCATCACCACCACCTCTGAGAAACATCAGGAAAACAGGCATTTGCCTCATTCTCTGAAGCTTAATAGCAGTGGGATCACATAAACTGTGTTAATGAAGGGCCTTTTAGAAAAGATGTTCACAATACTGATTTCCATCCCCTAAAGCAAACTCCTTGGGGATTGGACTAGATGATCTCCAGAGGTCCCTTCCAGCCATGAGGATTCTGTGAAAGCAGCATGTGTTGGGTTGATCAGTTTAATTAGGCAAGATCATACTGAGGTGGGCAATGGTCTTTAAGGTTATATACCAACATACAGATTATTTGATACTTTGGAGTCAGTGACCCCATGGTGCCCTAAAGCAAGGTCAGCACAGGCCTTGGAGTTCAAATGCAGTGGGTCTAGGCAGAGCCTAAGGATAAAATGATCTCAGGGTGAAGTAGTACTTACATATACACAAACTGAATTATTTTCTAGGCTGGTCTGTAGAATTCAACAGTGGTTCCATTTCAAGTTCATAGGAGTAGAGGCAATACAGGCAGTCTTTGCTGGTTGGCTGCCTTTTTTTGCAATGTGTTTTGGTTTTTAGCGTGGTCATCCGTGTGCCACTGGCACGGGGCAGAGGTAAATTCTCCAAATCAGGGCTTTTACTTGATTCTGACAGTTTGTGATCAAGGCTCCCCTAGTGCCATTCATGGCAAGGTGAAGTGGAATGTGGCCTTTCCTGAAGGAAACTTGTTTGAAATATACAGATGGAGAAATAAGATGTTAAAGACAGAAGGAGTCTTTATGTTAAAGACACATGTTACAGTCACAGTGGACTATAACTTCAAATGGCATTAGTAAGTAAAAAAGGTAAAAAGTTCCTTGAGCAGTGAAGTAAAGGAAGCTTAGGTTTGGTGGGTTTTTTTCATGGATTTGTTTAGCAGGCAAGTGCATTTTCTCGTGTCTGATGACTCAAGTTTCATCCTTTCAATAGGTATGGCAGCAGTAGGGTCTATTTTCTTTACCCAGCTTCCTATTTCATACACAAGCCTTAATGTTTCAGATTCCCATATGGTTTTTTGTCAAACTGGATTGAAACTGGCTCACAGGTGGTGGTGGGAAACACATACACAGAAGTATGCCTCCTGATTTCCTTATTTTGTTTAAAAACAGGGAAACAATCCCTTTGGTGTTGTTTATTCTTTCAGATTGCAGTCTGATTGAATGATATATGCTAGAGCTGTTATTCTTTTCTGTGCACTGAGTGCTCCCTTCCTCTGTACCTGCCTTCACATTTCATCCTCCGTAGTTCTTTCACCTTTTCAACAGATCTTGAATTGACCTCTGTAAACTTACAGCCTCCTGCTTTTCTGTCTCATTTGTCTCTTTGTAATTTGCTTTGTAAATTTAATTGTGTGAACTGAATATTTTTATAAGGAGGGTTGATTGGCTGTTGTTATTAGGGTTGCCTCACACTCCTCATTATAAAATCCTGGTTTTCAACTACTTGTGTTAATCCTTACTAGTTGGTACTAGGATTTTTCTACACTGTGTCTATTTTTTGTAAACTTTAATTATTTAGGGTTTGTTGCTATCATGTAGACATGATTCTACCTATGAAGTTTGGAGGAAATACTGTATTTATGCAGGCTGTGAAAAAGATTGAAGGCCTATTCTTTGAATGCTGTGCAAGATATTTTTGGTAAAATGTGCAAATTTGACCGAGAAATAGAACTATAAAATGCCATATTTATTTATTTATTTATTTATTTATGCACACACTCAATAGAGATTGAAAGGAACCTAAAAGCTAAAACCTCGGAGGATTTTTGTGTTCACACAGAAGCTTAAATTTCTCTGCTCCTGAAATGCTAACCTGCATTTCTGAGCAGGGCTACTGAAGATGCTCGGTGCCAGGAACACTGCCTCAGGATTGTGCAGCCAGGGCTGTAGGTAGCTCTGGTCCAATCTGTGTTTAGATGCTTGAAGTGACGAAAGTATAGATTTCTTTTTTGTTTTGGACCTTGGAAAATTATACATATATGTTGCTATCTCCCTCCTCCAGCCTTTCCCCACACCAAGAATATCCAAAAGATTGCAAGGTCAGATACCCAAATGTTAGGAAATTCAACTTTAATTCAGCCTTGTAATGCTGCATGTATGAAGAAGCAAGGATAAGTTGCATTATCACTTCTCTGCCTGTGTTTTTTAATAGAAGTTCTTTTATAGTTCAGTAGACAGTGCAGATTTGCTCTGGTGGTGAATCAGGAACATAGTGTAGGAAACTATCATCTTGAACAGCACTACTACCTCAGCTGCAAGTTGAATGGGATAAAGAGAGTAAGACCAGGATCAAAAGAAGGGACATGCCAAAGCTATTTAGTTTGGCGCTTGTGATTTTGCATTCTGTGCCTGCCTCTCCCAGAGAGCTGTTTTGTACAGGTAAGCGAGTCATTCCAAGCAGAGTTTGGAAAGGAGGTCATCATGCTGAATGCTTAGCTGGATACCTTGCAGGCGTGATTTGCAGGAGTTCAGAGCACACACAGCTGAAGCCAGAGGGAAGTACATTTCGAATATTAAAGCATTATGGGGTGCTGACTCCTCAGTGAAGCAAGTCATAATGTCTCAGATCAGACATCTTACACCAGTCAAGATTTTTTAATCTTCATGACTGTCTGCTCTTCCTGCAGAGTAGATAGATAGATTCCTTTCTGTGCACATCGTTATAAGTGATATACGAAGTGCTCCATTATCACGATGAATGACTGAGAGCCCTGGGTTACTTAGCCATTCTGTCTTCCATGCCTATTTAGACTATTTTGGAATATTTTGAATAAGAAAGGTTCAAAGCTGTGTATTAAATATGTAGAAAATAGAGAGATTTCTTCCCTGTGATGGGGAAGTCCCTGGTTTTGCATAGTTCATGTCTGCATTACTGTGTGAGACACAAATGTTTTTAATTTTTGTCTTGTGCAGGGAGCACTTCCATTCATCACACTGGGGAGAGCACTTAGCACTTCCTTCTCAATTGAAGAGGCACAAACCAATTCCTCAAAGAACTTCAAAGGAAATGGAAGAGACAAATGTAAAATCTGTATTAGACGAATATATTGGTATCTGTGTTGGATTTTCTATTGAAGAACTCTGGTTACTGACTGAATGCTATTTATCAGTCAGAGTTTGTGTATATATTTACACTCTATGCAAAACTAAGCAGCTCCTGCTCCCCACGTAAATTTACTTTGACCAAAGCCTTGAAGTAATTCATACAAACCATGTTACAATTTACTGATCCACCTGAGCATGCCAAGGCCTCTGGAATGCCATGTCTACTGAAGATGCAGATGAAGTTGCAGGGAGCCACCCCATGGATATCTGGGATGGAGATACACTAAGTCCCTTGGAGCCTGCTAGAGGATGCCTTGATGACAGCTAGAAGTTTCGTAGCAAATCTTGAGCCGGCTGTTAACACATTTAGACTACAGCTGTAGGAAAATGCCAGAGCTTGAGGTATTTACTCAGAGAGATACAAGTAAGTCATGCAACTTCCAGAGAGGAGGTGTAGACCTGCCCATGTAAATAGAAGTGTCCTAGGTCAGTGAAGGTGCAAAATCCAGAAATCAGCTAGATGGCAAGAACTGTGTGAAGGAAAAATTTGGTGTGAACCACTCCTTAGGATTTCTTTAATGTGAATATCACGTTGGGAAGAACCATAGAGTCCTGATTCTAGAAATGCCTCCGTCACAATAGGGTGGTTAGCATCAGCAGGTCTTTAATGTGAATGAAAACTTACGGTAGTAGGGTGAGGAATATGTGTGTGTAATCTCATTTTAGAGTATTTCTGAAAGAAAGGGCAAAATCCAGTTTGCTTTCAAGTGAAATCACTGGTGCATCAGTTTCTCATTGAAAGAGCCAGTGATTCTCTCATGGAGTGAAAATCTCTTGAAAAAATCTTTGGAGATAGATATTTTCCATCCAGGATTGACACCTGGGGCTGTTTACCTGTTACACACCTGCAGGGGACCTGCCCCTAAGTTCTCCTTAGATCACTGCCCCTAAGTGACCTGTAATCACTGAGTTGTTGAATAGGATAAACAGCACCTGCCTGTCTGTATGACTGCAGCTCAATAGTTCAGCTGACTTTTTTGTTGGAGTGTCAGAAAACTTACAGCAGATCCCACTATACTGCATTGAAAGCAATTTGCAAGTAGGCACTGGAAGGTGTTTTGATCTTGACAAAAAAATACCAAGAAAATTCTCTTGGTCATTTGTACTTAGCACCTGCAGTGTGAATGTTTTGTGGTCCTGGTAGCTTCTCACATTACAGAGCATTTGCAAATTTAGTTGTATTTTCATAGCATTGTGTATCTGTGTCCATATATCAGCAAAAAGATAAAAATAATGTGAACTGTTTTTTACACGCATTTCATCCCTGAGATGACATCTGAATAAGAACAGGCAACTTGGACTGTATTGGAAGCTTTTTATGTAAGGGTGGCTGGGCTTTTTTTTTCATCAGGCATTCATATAGTGAATGGTTTCTGCGGGGTTTTGCTCTTTAAGTGCCTTCTCTTACATGGTGAGGAAATGGGTTTAGAAAATTGGCCAGTAAAGGAGCTGAGAATGTATTATGAACATTTTTTGCCATAAATTATTATACAAAAGGTTTATGGCACTTTCTTTAAGAGCAATTTTATGGCCACTTCTTTTTGAATGTCACCCTCTTTTAACAAGTAATATGAAACAAAGATAAAAATTAAATATAAACCATCCCCAAAACAGTGTCCCCTCCATAGTATTTTATGAAAGGTATCAGAAGTGATGCAAAGACTGAGTTATGGAGGTTTCCGAGTTGTTTTTTTTTGCTATTCTGCTCAAAAATACCTTCCTTCAGTAAGTCACACATACACTTGCATCAGATGTGTTGTGGTAAGTTAGCAAGTGTCTTCTCTACTCAGATGTGCTCAATAGCCAGCTTCCAGGAATCTGCAACTGTGCCTTGTTCCACCCTTCAGAGAGAACTGCTGGAGGAAGGATGAGAAATACCAATGTTAAACTAACATTTAGGAGAAAGTGTAGAACAAGATGAAAACATGTTGCAACCTAAGAGGCCTTGAAAATTAGAACATTTTTCAGTAATCTAAAATTACTCTAAATTCCAGTAATTCAAAAGTGCAGAGTTTCCTTAGCAGTTGTCGTCAGCTGAGTCAAGCTTGCATCTAGGACGAGGGTTATAGCACCAAAAAAGTTTAGTGTTGTATCAGTACTCATGTAGAAATAAATAGCATTTTTATGCTTGTTCCAGTGTCTTGGAAAAAAAATCATCAAGATACACTTAATAATTCACATGAATTGGCTTAATTAAAGGAGAGAGAACTTGCATTGAGATTTAAAATTGTCTTAGCAAGGTTTCTGGTGTGTCTGGAACCTGTTAAAATCAGTGGCTTTTGCAGGGGGAACTTTATATTTCTTCTTTCTGAAGAATTGTACTATATAGAAAATGTGTAAGCACTGTGATTTTTTACTTTGTATTCCCAAATTTATGGGAACACCTTACAAGTTGTTGTCAGCCAACTTCTACAATGTTAGGTCATCACATGGATGAAAGAACTGTTTGCTTTCTAGAATACAATGCCACTAATTAAAGTTGAAAGTGAATGGACTGAATTAGAATCAGCTCATCCATCAAAGACTAGCTCCTGATTATTTACTGACAGTGCTTCATTTAGCTCTATTAATTACTCAGTGGCACTGTTATGTAAAGGTCATGCTTGAAAACTTAAGAAAGAATACATGAAAAATTATTTTATGCACTCAGTGCTGGAGTTTGGAAGTGGTAAATGTTAAACAGAGTGTTCATGTGGATAATCTATTAAATATGTGTTTTCTTATCAATGTTTTAATTGTGAGTGAGTAAACAAGACAGTAGCGTAGAGATCTTTAAAGGAAAGTTTGCCTGTGAACTCTATTACTGGCTTTA